>JAAALK010000287.1:86816409-87048372 GCA_019279435.1 Zizania palustris | reverse complement strand
TAGGCCCAAACATTAAGGAAAAGACACTTTTACCCCTCTATTACAACCGACATAGTGGAAACTATTCGGTACCCTTAATAGGGCTAAAATGGTAAAAGATTAATCTAATGAGAAAGAAGATAAGTCTTCCATCCTAGCTGGCAGAAAAGCTATCGGAAGAGTCCAAGTTCGAAGATATACTCCGAACTAGAGTTTGCCTCCATACTTCGAACTTGATCCAACGTACTGCCAGAGTTGGATGCTAGAAACCTTTGATTCAATCACCTGGCTTTGTCTTGTTATAGCAATAACCCTGAAGATGAAGTATTTTCCCCCAACAGGTACCGAATAGTTTCCACTATGTCGGTTGTAACAGAGGGGTAAAAGGGTATTTTCCTTAATGTTTGGGCCTATAAATACCCCCGTTTTACCCTGTAATGATGATGGAATATCAAGTTATTCAATACACATCTTCGAACTATTTTGAGCTATTATCCACTTCGGAGGCTTGAAATAGTTTACTTCACAAACACTTCATTTGTTAGTTTCTAATCTCTAAAAACCTGTTAGCGTAATCTTTTACGCCAACAATAAGGTACTAAGTTTTCTTGATGGCAACATCGGTTATAATCAAATCTTTATGGCCGAAGAGGATGTCTATAAGACTGCCTTTCGATGCCCTGATTTTGTCGGTTTGTTCGAGTGGGTCGTCATGGCTTTTGGTTTGAAAAATGCCGGCGCCATGTATCAGCGCGCTATGAACTTGATCTTTCATGAGTTATTAGGAGTTATGTTAGAAGTTTACATCGATGATTTCGTGGTCAAATCGGATGCTATGGGAAACCATTTAGCCGATTTGAAGGTTGCTTTCGATAGGATGCGACAGTATGGGTTGAAGATGAACCCACTTAAGTGTGCTTTTGGTGTGTCGGCGGGTAAGTTCTTAGGTTTCATGATTCATGAGAGATGCATATAAATTGATCCTAAGAGACTTGAAAAGATTAGAAACGTTGCAGCGCCGACATGCAAGAAGGATGTGCAAAAGTTGCTAGGCAAGTTGAACTATTTGCGTTGCTTTATATCCAACTTGTCCAGCAAGATTGATGCCTTTTTCCCCATACTCCGGCTAAAAAATGAAGCCGAGTTCGCTTGGGGGGCAAGCCAGCAAAGTGCTTTTGAGAAGATCAAGGAGTGCTTGTCATCACCGCTCGTGGTGAGAGCACCCAAGGCCGGGATTCCGATTCGGCTATAAATCACCGCTGAAGATGGCGTGATTGGAGCCGTGCTAACCCAGGAGGTAGAGGGAAAGGAGTACATCATCACATTCTTAAGCCGCCTCCTGCTGGGCGCTGAAACTAGGTACGCGTTTATGGAACGGTTATGTTTATCACTTTATTACGCGTGCACTAAGTTACGCCATTATCTTCTCCCCACTACATGTGTTGTCGTTTGCCAAACCGATGTTATAAAGCACATGTTACAGAAGCCGATTCTAAGTGGAAGAATCGAAAAATGGGCTTACGCGTTGATTGAGTACGATTTGGCCAACGAGCCCCTAAGAGCGATGAAAGGCCAAGACGTAGCCAACTTTATAGTTGATCATCACATAGATGTTAGCTGGAATGACACTATTGCTCTAGTTGAGGTAGTACCATGGAAAATCTATTTTTATGGTTCGGCTTGCAAGAGTGGCCAAGGAATTGGAGTGGTTCTCATATGACCTAGTGGTATGCGTTTTGAAGCCTCGGCCCGACTAGAGTTTTCTTCCACTAATAACCAAGCCGAATACGAAGCTTTGTTGTTAGGACTTGAATTACTAGAGTCTGTAGGCGCTAAACATGTTCATGCATATGGTGATTCGTTATTAGTAGTACAACAAGTAGCTAAGAATGCTCAATATTTTAATGGCTTGCTGAATAGTTACTTGGACAGATGTCTAGATATAGTTACTACTTTTGATGATTTCAAAATATCTCACGTGTCGACAGAAGCCAATTCAGTCACCAATGATTTGGCTCAGCAGGCATCTGGCTACCAAGTCAGGAGAGGGAAATTTTCCATATTGGAGAAGCCGGTGTTTTGTCTTACTGCCGAAGCTAGTAAAGGTGGGCGGGCGCAAGCCTCGGGTCGAACCCCTCGGGTCGCCGAAGGCCCCCACACGCTGAAGCCCCTAGATCGGAGTGCTCTGCCGATCAAAGGATCTGGCACACCAGAGCCCATAGTGCGAAGCCTCCCGGACGGAGAAGGCTCCCCGGAGTCCGAACCCTCCGAAGAGCTTCAGCCCAACATACATCGAATGGTCACCTCGGCCAGGCTTCGGCAGGAGCTTCAATGGCTCGGGGGGCACCCTAAAGTCAATAATTTAGAAGTCTTTTCAGAAGGTAGACCAGCGAAGCCCTCTGAAACCTGTAAGGGCGATTGGAGAATCCCAATCGTCCAATATTTGAGAGACCCTAGCCGAAGGGTTGATTAGAAGGTTCAGCGACAAGAGCTCAAATTCATGTTGGTAGATGACGTATTGTATCGCTGAACCATTGATGGAGTACTGTTGAAGTGTTTAGGCCACGAGCAATCCCAAGTGGCTACAGGGGAAGTCCATGAAGGGCTTTGCAGCACTCATCAGTCGGCCCAGAAAATGAGTTGGATGCTCAAAAGAGCTGGTTTTTATTAGCCGACTATGACTGAAGATTGTTTTAAGTACTACATAGGGTGTGAGGCATGTCATAAGTTTGGCAACATCTAGTTAGCTCCTGCCTCATTGCTCAATCCTATTATCAAGCCATGGCCGTTTCGAGGTTGAGGTTTAGACTTCATCGGCCAGATCTACCCTCCTTCCTCAAAGGGGCATCGGTTCGTGTTGATGGCAACCGATTACATTACCAAATGGACTGAGGTCGTACCTCTCAAGAACATGACTCACAATGAGGTACGTGATTTTATTTTAAGGCACATCATACATAGATTCGACATCCCTCAAACTCTTACTACGGATCAAGGTAGTTCATTTGTCTTTAAAGAAGTAAGGAACTTCGTCGAATACTATGGCATTAAGTTGATAAACTCTTCATCTTACTATGCTAAGGCGAATGGTCAGGCCGAGTCTAGTAATAAAACCGTGATTAAGCTTATTAAGAAGAAAATTGAAGAGTTTCCTAAAAGGTGGCATGAAGTGCTTTTCGAGGCATTATGGGCTTGTAGGATTGCAAAGCACGGTGCCACCAAGGTCAGTCCATATGAGTTGGTATATGGACAAGAGGCCATTCTGCTTGTAGAGGTAGATCTTGGCTCCTTAAGAGTGTTAAAGCAAGATGGCTTATCGGTCGACGAATATGAAACTCTTCTAAAATCCATATGAGTTGGTATATGGACAAGAGGCCATTCTGCTTGTAGAGGTAGATCTTGGCTCCTTAAGAGTGTTAAAGCAAGACGGCTTATCGGTCGACGAATATGAAACTCTTCTAAAAGATAATCTAGAGGAAGCAACCGATAAGAGACTAAGGGCTTTAGAAGCCATAGAAGTAGACAAAAGAGAGTAGCTAAAGCCTACAATAAGAAGGTTAAACCAAAATTGTTTCAAATAGGAGACTTGGTGTCAAAAAAAAATTTTACCCTTAGGCACGAAGAGTCCCAAATTTGGTAAATGGTCACCTAGTTGGGAAGGTCCTTTTAAGATATTCGAAATCGCTCCTGGCAACGCATACGTGTTGGAATCCGTGCGGGGAGAGCGGTTTGAAGAGCTTTTAATGGTAGGTACTTGAAAAAGTATTTCCCAAGTGTGTGGCAGACATCATAAAAGTGTCGAAAAGCCGATACGAATGGTATCGTCTTCAGCTCATTATGCTTTTAGTTCACTAGTTCACTAAAAGGCACGGGGGCATGTGTTGATAGCAAAAAATTGCATTATTGGCTAGATTGTCAAAATATCAATTTTTGGTGATTTGGGCCAAAAGTACACATGTCTAAGGTCTGTCCGAAGCCCTACAGGGCCGAAGTCCATTGAGCTATGGGCTCCGAAAGCCTCTAGCCAGCCCATGAGCTTCGGCCAGGAAGCCTTTGGAGGCCCACGCTGCCGAAGCTTCGGAAGCCTTTGGAGGCCCATGCTACCGAAGCTTCGGCCCGAGGAGCAAGCCTCGACGGGCCTGGCCGAAGCCCACGCTACCGAAGCTTCGGCCCGAGGAGCAAGCTTCAACGGGCCTGGCCGAAGCCCACGCTTCCGAAGCTTCGGCCCGAGGAGCAAGCTTCGACGGGCCTTGCAGAAGCCCACGCTTCCAAAGCTTCGGCCCAAGGAGCAGGCGTCGACGGGCCTGGCCGAAGCCCACCTCAGCAGAGATAGAGTTGCACATGTTTCCAGCTCAATCTCTATCTCTATCTGGCCAGATTAATTGCATATTAGATTAGGAGTTAACCCCCTATAAATAGAGAGGCATGGCCGGCGTGAGAAGCCCCCCCAAACTCAAACCAAACCAAAGCCCATGCTTTGATCGTATTTACTTTACCTTTATTTTCCTGTACCTCTTCGTGGGTTTTCTTGTAAGCCCTCCGCCGACCACTTCGGAATAGTGGTAATCCTTATTACTTCGCATGTGAAGTATCCGTTAATCTACATAATAGATTGCTATCGCCTTGTTACTTCGCCTGTGAAGTATCCGCTAATCTGCTTAATAGATTGCTACATTTGCTCCTAGTGCAAAACTTAGCAAAATTTGGTCCTTAGGCCGAATTGGTACTTCGCATCGCCTCTGTTGCAGGTTTGCACGTTCAGAGCCCCTTCGCCGGAGGTGTCCGGAGCTGATTGATCGGTTCCGGAGGTCCCCAGGACACCCTTCGACAAGACCGCAGGCTTCGGCAACAGGCTTCGCCAGCATACTTCGTCGCAACAGGCTTCACCACGACTCTACTCCGCACCGGATGAAGTTGCACCCGCGCGTGGCCTTCGCATCATTGTCGCATAGATTGCTGTATTAGAGATATCATGCCGAACCCCGCTGTTCGGAGGTGATCATCGCGTCCAGATCCGTTCGGAGTCCACCTTCGGCCGGATCAGTCCGAACGCCGAAGCGCCCTTCGGCGGAGCACTTCGCACCAGACGCCGAAGGTACCCTTCGGCACACCGTTCGCATCAGACTTCAAACCAGATGGGCTCCGATTGGTTTGCTGATTTTATTTTGTTTAACCTATTTCTTTCGGCTAATTGGATTATTTTGTGTGATCTGGTTGCCTGGCGACTCCACCCCCCTTATCACTATTAAGGGTAGTCGGAACGCGATGTCGGTGCCACGTCACGCTTAGGCCTATCCCTAAGTATCTGTGCACTTTTGGATTGTCGGACTGACCCAAGTGCGGGGGCACGTTTTCGTGTCAAATCATCAAGTTCATCCGGCTGAAGACCAACATTAGATTCTGGAATTCCTTTTAGAGGCCTATGATGCAAATTGTTATTGAGTTATCTCATGTATGTCATCAAAGTCGTGTGAAACATCCATTCCTTGTAACAACTTCTTCTTTCTCGTGCTGCTGGCAGGGAATGGATGTGCCCACAGGTTCCATGGCAGCCATGAACATATTTTAAAAACAACACAAAATATGTTGAGGCCTAAACAACACTAGAGAGAGAGAACAACACAATCTCCTAAGTTGAGGATTAATATAGTAGCTTCAGAAGTAATAGCTGACTAGCGCCTGACGCCTTTTAGAACACTGCTAGGGATTATATCTTCAATAGTCCTGTTTAGATTATATTGCTATCTTTTAGAGGCCTATGATGCAAATTGTTATTGAGTTATCTCATGTATGTCATCAAGCCATGTGACACGTCCATTCCCTTCAACATCTTCTTCTTTCTTGTGCTGCAACTAGGGAATGGATGTGTCATGGTTCCATGGCAGCCATGAACATATTTGAAAAACAACACAAAATATGCTGAGGCCTCAACCACTTTGTGCATTGTTTCATACATGAAAATATGATAGCAGACCTTTTTTGCATAACCAAAATTCTGATACATTAGCCTCTTAACTATGAATAGTTCATCTATGGCGGAAGAAGGATGTTCCGTCGAGGAGCTCATCTATGAGTCTCCCACAAAAACAAATAAATAGGGTTCATCTGAAGGATCCTCCGACAGTGAATCTTCGTACCACTCTCCAGAGAATGAACATCCAATGGAGCCTAGGAAAAAGAGAACAAGAGAAGACGCCGATGAGGATTACATTCCTGAAGCTCAAGCGGAGGTATGTAATTATTGCGTTAGTAAAAAGTCAGAGCAGCTTCTAACCGAGGATTACATTCCTGAAGCTCACATTGTCTATTGTCGTAGGATCGTCAAAAGCGAGAAAGCAAGCGTCAATTATTCAAAGTTGAGAAAATAACAGCTATTGTCCCAGCTATTGAGACATTTGAGCCAACAGATGTTGAGCTTGATGCCACTACATCCTCTGCAAATGCGAAGAGGAGAGGGAAACATGAGAAGAACAAGATGCATACAACTATCTATGAGGTTGAAGAAGTGCATGTTGATGGGGCTCCAAAGAAGCCGAAAGAAATCACAGCTAAGTGGCGTAACGACTATGGATGTCTCTCCAAGGAGTGATGTAAGATAGTTTGGAAAAACTAGAAGAGTGTCCTTGAATCTACAAAGAACAAATTGTGGCAGCATATAAAAGCGCATTATAAATTCCTGGAAGATCGCTTAGAAGACGCTAAAGCTACCACAATGAAGACTATCGGGAAATCTCTCCGTACATTTAGGACTAAGTTGAACACACAGTACCTTCAGAAAGGAGAGTCGCCGCTCAACAACTACAGCTTTATAATGCCAAATGAATGGAACGAATTCAAAATGCAGCATTGCTCGGAAGAAGCCAAACAAGAGAGCATCAAGTTCAAAGAACTTAATAAGAAGAATAAGTTCCCACATAAACTTGGTCCAGGTGGATATATGGCCAAGGAGGATGAGTGGATTAGAAAGGAGGAGGAGGACTGTGCGGCTGGGTTACCTAAACAGTTTTCAGGTGCTGATCAGCGCACTAAGAGATTGCTCCTAGGTCGAGCTAAAAAAACACCCGATGGCCAATATATGCTCTCCGACTCATGGACTAGTGAAGTATTTCAGAAAGCATAGGAAATCACTGAGTTGGAGAAGGCTAGAAAGTTCAAGCCCAAGGGATGTAATGACCAGCTTACATCTGCTCTCGGAAACGAGGAACATCGAGGGCGCACCCGAGGTGTCTCTTCTATAGCACCCTAGAAAAATACTTTCATGAAATAGGAGGTGTCTCTTCAATCACGCATAGACGATGCCGCAGAGCGCCGTGCAGAGTGGGGGCAACACTTTTTTGAATTTCTTAATTAGAATCCAGACATAATGCAGGCTGTAGTGGGACAGATAATTGTGCCAGAGGTACGACTTGACGTACCAAGCAGTGTTGGCTCAGTACAAGAAAAAATTCCTGTAAATTATATCAAAGAGGACACACCATGCATCCTACATGTACTGATAGGGCACAAAGGGCATTCCCAAGAGGCTGCACGAGGCATTGCTATGCCCGGGTATTTATTTCACAATCGGCCTATTCCTGTAGAGTATACCAAGGTTCAGGTCAATGAGATCACCAATGACAGATTTATCAATGACCCCTTGGATCTTCCAATGCCTGATGAGGGGATTGAGATAATCAGAGATGCGCTGAATAACTTTGTCCTATGGGCGAGGCGAGATATCAAATTACTGCAGACAAGTTCTCAGAGTAAATCGCCTATTGTCTCATCGCAATCCCCCACATATCCTTCATCTCACGAGGTGCAAAATATAGGATCTTTATCACCCGTTGATGAGCGTGAGATCGAGAAAGAGGCAGAGAAGGAGCCAGTGCCCGATAAAGTGGTAGAAGTGACAGAACCTAAACTGGTCGAGCCTGATCAAGTGGAAGTGTTAGTTCCGACGGCCGAGCCTGATCAAATGCCACTACTAGTTCCGGTCGAGCCAATGCTATTGCCTGATCCCACGGAGCCCAACACTAAAGTGCTAGAGCCAGTTCTGGTCGAGCCAGTGCTAGTGGCCGACCCTAAAAAACAAGATGCATGCTCAAAGCCCACAATCCACAAGACAATTGTTCAAGCTGGGTAGTGTTCAACGCCGAAATGTGAAATGCTTAAATTTTTTACTACTATGGGGAAAACACGTTCTATGCCCGTAGCGGCTCCCTTAAAGGCTCTAGTACAAAAGCAGGCGGACTCACTTTCTGTTGATAAATGGACCTACGGAGACAAGGAATATATCAAATATGAAACAAGCAAACCATTATTACCCCAATGAGTACTTAAGAGTATGTGCTGGCAGATGAGAACATTTCATGACTGGTACCTCGAAGCGTCTTCATTAGGAGTTACACAAATAGAAGTGAAGGTTCCAAAAGAAATATTCAACTGCCCAAAGTTTACTCTTGCATTATTTTTCGACGACTTCCATCGGATGTTCCATCTGAAGAGAACCGACATCACAAGCATGATGCTCTAGTGCATGTAAGTACTTTTTACTTTGTCAATACAATGCAAAAATCAATCATGTCTTATATTGACTATTGTTTCATAACATATGCAGTTTGAATTCATGTTGTGACACGTCTAATAAATATGGGTACTTGAACCCATCATTGATAAGTCAAAGTACACTGAACCCAATACTAAACCGGAACGATGACAAGTATTGGACTGCGGGTCAAAAAAAGTTTCAAAAGAAGATGTTTAATAAAGACCAAGACGCACTTAAGAAGAGTAAAAGGAATTGTGCCGCGTTGTACATTGCGCAATGCATGTTTCAATGGAAGGACAAAGAAATGATAAGTGGGGCATATAACTTTAAGTAAGTATACCCACTATATCCACTTAATCATGTTTTATCGATTATGAAACTAACATAATCATATATAACTTCTTTCGATAGTGATCATTGGATTGCACTTCTGATATACCCAAAGAACTCAAGGCTTTATGTGCTCGACTCTCTCGACAAACCCAAAAAAGAATATCAAGATATATTAAATGTTATTCAGAGTGCATACAAATATTACGTGGAAAGGTTAGGTGGCCGACATGATCCACAGAGGCTGAAAGATATGCATATCAGAACCAACTATCTAGTAATATTATATTTTGAAATTTCTTAATTCAATTGATAAAGCCAAACTATATATCGTTCTAACTTTGTCTATTTTGAACTGTCACAAACAATCTCCTGGTTCGGTGCATTGCGGGTATTATACTTGTGATTTTATGAGAAATAACTTAGGAAAGTTTGCGCGGACAGTAAGGATACTAAAGAAGTATGATGATTTATTGTGTGTTAATCTAATATAACTTGCATCGTATGTACTTATATCTTACGTATGCATGCGTCAGGTCCATCAACCATTGCCGAGAAGAGCCAACTCTGAGAATCACAAAAGTATAACATCGTATCAAGGATGTGCCGCTTCACGATACATGAAGTTATTCATAAGCCTGGTGTATTCTTCGATCCTGAGGGTGAAGTGGCCAAGCATCCAACTCTGTATGATTGGGCTGGAAGAACTAAAAGGCAAGTACAACTAATCGATAAGAATTTTGAAGTTGAGAAGCAAAAAAAAAGATGCGCAAGATGTGAGTTGGCCTTCCGAGAAGAAACATTAAACAAAATAATCATGTATACTGCTGTGGATGGCTGTGTGGAGTTGTGAATACAAGCTGTGAATCTTGAGAGTGAACAATTGTTAATTTTGATGTTCCGATGATGAGATGGCTATGTGGACTTTCTAGACTTGATTTGTGATAAATGTGAACTTTGTAAATTTGTAAATTGATGTTGTTATTGTACATGTTGATGTTGTTTGCTGCTGTGGATGGCTATGTGGAGCTATGAATACATTGTGGTTTTGTTATGTTCTGTTACTGCTGCGGAGCTCTGAATTTCTGAATATATATTCTGGAGACTACTTGAATTAAGGTTTATATAACATTTTTGTAAAATGGGGAAAACAAAGTAGTGGCGGGTATGCTGACGTCATTTGCCCACCACCGATATTAGCCATAGTAGTAGAAGGCAGATGACATCAGTGTGTCCATCACTGCTATTGACACAGTGGTGGCAAGAGCACTGACGTCATCTGCCCGCCACTGCTGTTAGCCATAGTAGTGGTGGGCAGATTACGTCAGCGCGCCCGCCACCACACAGTGGTGGCGGGCAGAATACGTCAGTGCGCCTCCACTGCTAACTAGGGTTAGCAGTGGTGTTAGAGCAGTGGCGGACTGGTTGCCCGCCATTATAGTACGTTTTTTCCTGCCGCTACAGTGTCGCTTTGTAGTAGTGGAACATGCAAGAAAGATGTGCAGAAGTTGGTAGGCAAGATGAATTATTTGTGTTGCTTTATATCCAACTTGTATGGCAAGATTTATGCCTTTGTCCCCATACTCTGGTTAAAGAATGAAGCCGAGTTCACTTGGGGGGCAAATCAGCAAAGCGCCTTCGAAAAGATCAAGGAGTTCTTATCATCGCCACCCGTGGTGAGGGCACCCAAAACTGGGATTCCGTTTCGACTATACATCGCTGCTGAAGATAGCGTGATTGGGGCCGTGCTAACCCAGGAGGTGGAGGGAAAGGAGTACATCATCATGTTCTTGAGCCGCCGCCTACTGGATGCCGAAACCAGGTACGCGTTTGTGGAACGCTTATGTTTATCACTTTATTACGCATGTACCAAATTACCCCATTATCTTCTCCCTACTATATGTATTGTCGCTTGCCAAACCGATGTTATAAAGTACATGTTGCAAAAGCTGATTCTAAGTGGAAGAATCGGGAAGTGGGCTTACACTTTGATTGAATATGATTTGGCCTATGAACCCCTAAGAGCTATGAAAGGTCAAATTGTCGCTAATTTTATAGTTGATCACCACATAGATGTCAGCTGGAGTGACAATGTTGCTCTAATTGAAGTAGTACCATGGAAACTTTACTTTGATGGTTCGACTTGGAAGAGTGGCCAAGGTATTGGATTGGTTCTCATATCACCTAGTGGGATGCACTTTGAAACCTCGGCTCGTTTAGAATTTCCCTCTACTAATAACCAAGCTGAATATGAAGCGTTATTGCTAGGACTAGAATTGCTAGAATCTATGGGTGCTAAACATGTTCATGCACATGGTGATTCCCTTTTAGTAGTAAAACAAGTAGCTAAGAGTGCTCAATGTCTTAATGGCTTGCTAAATAGCTACTTAGATAAATGCTTAGACATAGTTTCTACTTTTGATGACTTCAAAATTTCTCACGTGTCAAGAGAAGACAATTCCATTGCAAATGATTTGGCTCAGCAAGCATCGAGCTACCAAGTCAGGAGAGGAAAATTTTCTATATAGGAAAAGCCGATGCTTGATCTCAATGATGAAGCTAGAAGCATCAGGCAGACGCGAGGTCTGTCGAGGCCTGCGAGCTGGACACCTTCGGTCACCGGAGGGTGTTGTGCGTCAGAGTCATCGCGTCGGTGTACTACATCCGCCGAAGGGCTTGACCCATTGGAGCCAATGCGCCGAAGCCTGCTAGACACCAAAGGCCATCGGGAGCTAGAAACCTCCAGCATAAGGCTTCGGACTGACCGGCTCCGCATGACCGACTCAGTCAGCCTTCGGTAGAAGCCAAAAAGACCCCAGGGGCACTCCGAAATCAGTAGCTTGGGCATCACTCTAGGAAATGAGCTAGCAAACCCTTTAGAAGCGCATAAGAGAGATTGGAGAATTCCAATCGTCCAGTATTTGAAAGACCCTATTCAAAGGGTTGATCGGAAAGTTCGGCGACAAGCGTTTAAATTTGTGTTACTAGATGATACACTATATCGCCGAACTGTCGATGGAGTACTTTTAAAGTGTTTAAACGATGAACAATCCCAGGTAGCTACGGGAGAAGTCCATGAAGGGCTTTGTGGCACTCATCAGTCGGCCCAGAAAATGAGTTTGATGCTCAAAAGAGTAGGTTTCTATTGGCCAACTATGACTGAGGATTTTTTAGATATTATATAGGGTGTGAAGCGTGCCAGAAGTTTGGCAATATTCAGCTAGCTCCAGCCTCATTGCTTAACCCTATTATCAAACCATGGTCATTCCGAGGTTGGGGTTTAGACTTCATCGGCCAGATTTATCCTCCTTCTTCAAAAGGGCATCAGTTCATGTTGATGGCGACGGATTACTTCACCAAATGGACCGAAGTCGTGCCTCTCAAGAATATGACTCACAACGAGGTAATTGATTTTATCTTCAAGCACATTATACATAGGTTCAGTATTCCTCAAACTCTCACTACGGATTAAGGTAGTTCATTTGTTTCTAAAGAAGTGAGAGACTTTGCCGAATTTTATGGTATTAAGTTAATAAACTCTTCACCGTACTATGCTCAGGCCAACGGTCAGGCCGAGTCTAGTAATAAAACTGTGATCAAACTCATTAAGAGAAAAATCGAAGAATTCCCTAAGAGGTGGCATGAAGTGCTTTCCGAGGCGTTATGGGCTTGCAGAGTTGCAAAGCACGGTGCTACCAAAGTTAGTCCATATGAGTTGGTATATGGGCAAGAAGTCGTTCTACCTGTAGAAGTGGATCTTGGCTCTTTAAGAATTCTAAAGCAAGATGGCTTATCGGTCGACGAATATGAGACTCTTTTGAAAGATAATCTAGAAGAAGTAACCGATAAGAGGCTAAAGGCTTTAGAAGCTATGGAAATAGACAAGAGAAGAGTAGCTAAAGCCTTGGATTGGAAGACTTGGTTTGGAAGACGATTTTGCCCTTAGGCACTAAGAGCCCTAAATTTGGTAAATGGTCACCAAGTTGGGAAGGCCCTTTCAAGATAGCCGAAATTGCTATAGGTAATGCATATGTGTTAGAATCTCTGCAAGGAGAGCGATTTCGAAGAGCTTTGAACGGCAGGTATTTGAAAAAAATACTTCCCGAGTATGTGGCAAACATCTTGAAATGTCAAGAGGTCGATATAGGAGGTATCGTCATTAGCCCATTATGCTTTTAGTTCACTCAGTTCACTGAAAGGCAGGGGGCATGTGTTGATTGCAAAAAAAGGCATTAATGGTTTAGATTGTCAAAATATCAATTTTGGTAATTTTGGCCGAAAATACACATGTCCTGGATTGGGCCGAAGCCCTACAGGGCTGAAAGCACACTAATTTGTGGGCTTCGGAAGCTTCCAGCGAGCCTGATACTTTCGGAGGCCTACCTCACCGAAGCTTCAGCCCAAGGAGCAGGCTTCGGTGGGCCTGGTCGAAGGCCCACTTCGGGTAGGAAATCAGAGATAGAGTTTAGTCCGATTCTGGCTAAGTTTTATCCCTACGCGTGATTAAGCCGAATCCTATCAGATTAGGCTTAGACATTAGAAGTCTAGCCCCTATAAATATAGGGGTGAGGCCGGTTCATTAACCCCCCCCCAACACAAATCAACACAAAGCCCGAGCTTTGAACCGTACCTTTATTTTTATCTTTACTTTCCTGCAATCTTTGTGGGTTTGCTTGGAAGCCCTCCGACGACCACTTTGGAATAGTGGTATTCCTTATTAATTCGCTTGTGAAGTATCCGTTAATCTACATAATAGATTGATATCGCCTTGTTACTTCGCCTGTGAAGTATCCGCTAATCTATTGTAACAGATTGCTACCTTTGCCCCTAGTGCAACACTTAGCAGAATTCGGTCCCTAGGCTGAATTGGCACTTGATATCTGTTCTGTTGCGGGTTTCCACGGTCGGAGCCCCTTTGCCAAAGGTGTTCGGAGTGAAGAGATTGGTTTCGGAGGTTTGACCGAGTCCCGCACGCCAACACTCTTCGCAACATGCTTCGTCACGACAGGCTTCACCATGCTCATACCCCTCGTTAGACGAAGTCCAACCCACGCATTGCGTCTGAGTTATTTTATCGTGTCAGAGACTTCGTGCCAAACCCCGTTGTTCAAAGGTCATTGTCGTGTCAAGATCTGTTAGGAGCCAGTCTTCGGCCAGATCAGTCTGAACACCGAAGGCACCTTTCGGTGTGACCCTTCGCATCAATCACCGAAGGTACCCTTCGGCGATACCCTTCGCACTATACACATTGGATCAGTCAGGCTCCACTCGGCTTGCTGATTTGTTCTGTTTAATATATTTCTTCTGGCTAATTGGATTATTTCTGTGTGATCTGATTACCTAGCGACTCCACCCCCCTTACCATGATTAAGGGTAGTCAGAACGCGATGTCGGTGTTGTGTTACGCTTAAGCTTGTCCCTAAGTATCCGCACACTTTTGGATCGTCGAAGTGACCCGAGTGCGGGGTCACATTTTCGTGTCAACACAATCACTTCTTCTAAATTATCCTTCAAAAGAGTTTCATACTCATCGACCAATAAGCCATCTTGCTTAAGTAATCTCATAGAACCAAGATTTGCCTCTACTGGTAAAACGGCTTCTTGTCCATACACCAATTCATATGAACTTACCTTGGTGGCTTCACAAATCTACATGCCCATAATGCCTCGTAAAGCACCTCTTGCCACCTTCTAGGAAACTCTTCAATCTTATTCTTAATAATCTTAATCACAATTTTATTACTAGACTCGGCCTGACCATTTGCCTGAGCATTGTATGGTGATGAGTTTATCAACTTTATACCATAAGATTCAGCAAAATCACACACCTCTTTAGAAACAAATGAAGCACCCATATTTGTAGTAAGAGTTTGGAGACTACCGAATCTATGTATAATGTGCTTCAAGATGAAATTGATTACCTCATTATGCGTCATGTTCTTGAGAGGAACGACCTCGGCCCACTTGGTGATGTAATCTGTAGTCATCAACACGAACCGATGCCCTTTTTAAGAGGAAGGATAAATTTGGCTAATGAAGTCCAAGGCCAAACCTCGGAACAGCCATGGTTTGACAATTGGATTAAGAAAAGACGAAGGAGCAAGTTGAATATTACCAAACCTTTGATATGCTTCACATCCTCTATAGTACCCAAAACAATCCCCTGTCATAGTCGGCCAATAAAAACCCACTCTTTTGAGCATCCAACTCATTTTCTGGGCCAACTGATGAGTACCACAAGGACCTTCATGCACTTCACCCATATCATGTTTAGATTGATCGACATTCAAACTTTTCAAAAGAACTCCATCAATTGTTTGGCAATACAACTCATCATCAAGTAGCATAAATTTAAATGCTTACTAGGCTCTTTCCGATCAACGTGCTTACTAGGCTCTTTCAAATATTGAACACTTGGAATTCTCCAATCATCCTCATCACTCTTAGAAGTATTCACCAAGTACTTGCTTGAATTGGTGTTTATATAAAAAATCTCGACTTGCCCCTGTGTCCCAAACATTCCTGACATAGGGCGGTCAGACCGGCCATGATGGGCCGGTCAGACCGGCTGTTGCCAGACAGTAGTCACGGGGTAGTCAGACCAGCCTGGCATGGCCGGTTAGACCAACCAGGTACCTACGGTTGGACCAGCCTAACAGGGCTAGTCAAACCGAAGACCTTTGACTCGGGTGACACAATTTCTTCAAGCATCGGTTTTTCTTGTGCGAAAAATTTGCCTCTTTTGAGTTGATAACCAAATCCTTAATGAGACAAATCATTTGCTAATGAGTTGGCTTCTCTAGACACATGGGAAATTTCAAAGTTATCAAAAGTGCTAATTATGTCTATACATCTATCCATGTAGCTATTTAATAAACCATTGAAGCATTGGGCATCTTTAGCTACTTGTTGGACTACCAATAGTCAATCACCATATGTATGAACATGTTTAACACCCATGGAGTCTATGTGAAACCAAGTGAGGTCGCACTGAGGTTTTTATTTGTATGATGAGTGATTGACAAGGTTGAGTGATTTGGAGTGATGAGTGAGTAAGTTGTGGCTTGATTGCATCGATGGGATCGATACGTGGATATGGATTATGTCAAAGGGATCGGTGTGCGTTGTGTCTCTTGTTTTGTCTTATCTCATTTGTGCAGGGTGGAGATGTTAACCAAGTATCAACGGTGGGTGATAAAGGGTCGAGCGGGGAGCTCGATGCCAGAGGATCAAGGATGCCGGGTGAAGTTGGAGATGATCTCAGGAGTGCACGAGGAGATAGAGCAAGACATGGATGGATGGATGGTCAAGACAGTGTGATGGTCAAGTCAGTGAAAGAGAGGCCAGTGCAAGTGATCAAGTGGCTCGAGGGGATCGAGAGCAGGAGAGACTTGCTGGTAGAGTTCGCGGATCGGCGTCACATGTCGGCGATCAAGGAGGCTATGTTGGTTTTTGCTGAAAACCGTCTCACTAGAAAATGTTTTTAATTCCAGTTATTAGGAGTTTATTTTTTCTGTTTTGTCGTCTAGATTAAGTGTAATCTTTTAGTATTTTTCGTAATTATTAATTCTAAAAAATATTAAAAGAATAGGGTCAATGATGTAACAAATTAGGACTTTGAATTAATGGATTTTTCAGAATTTGTAATTCTAAAAATTCATTATGGAAAATAGGTAAATACCTAGAACTTTTACCCTAATGGCATTTTGGAGATTTCTTTAATGGGCTTGCCTATATAAAGGACCCAAAGGCTTAGGGTTTAGGGGACATTTTCAGCTGAACATTTTGGGGGCTACCAACCATAATTTCTATTTTGCTATGGCCTTTTTTCTGTTCTTAATTTCGTGCTTAGTGTTCATCATTCGGATCAAGCATGCAACGCATCCGAGAGCTTCCACCGCACGTATTGTTCATCCTTTTCAGATTCACTTTTGGAGCTGAGTTTTTAACTATTTTTGATGCTATTTTTGGACCTGAGTTCTTCACGACTTTTGTTGTACAAGTTTCAAGGGTTCCATGTTTGAAACTTGCAAAAGGTTTTGACCACTGCTGCATATATTTTTTTGTCCAACAAAGTGCCTAAAAAGTTCTGAAAACTTCTGATTTCTGCCAAATTTTGTGTTATGTTTTCAGTCTAGATTCAATCTTTGAGGCGATTTTTGATCTGTTATGGTTCTATTTTTGGACCTGAGTTCTACATAACTCTTGTTGTGCAAGTTACAAGGGTTCCATGTTTGAAGTTTGCAAAAGGTTCTGAACACAACTACATATAGTTTTTGGCTCATCTATATGCTATAAAAATTCTGGAAGGTGGTCATTTGCTGAAAATCTTCTAGGCTGAAAGTTGAATCTAGAAACATTTTTCTCCCTTCTTTTTCTTTCCCATCTTGCCGATCATGTGCTGTCATATGAATTGATGCTTTTTGCCATTAACAAGTGCATGTTCTGCCGAGCACATGTTCCATCAAGCCCATTCTAAAATTATTTTTTTATGTGAGTCTTTTGTAAAGAACAGAAAAAGTTTCAGAGCTATTTTTAAAGTGCGGTCTTTGTGTGTGAATATTCAGTGTTGGTGATCCCTCAATCTATCATCTGACATAATATCAGATAGGAGGGTGATAGCATCTGTTTTTGTCAGAATCTTTACTACATCTGCTTCCGCTTGTTCATTTAGAGGTGTGTTGGGTGATTTGAAAAGGCCATCATATTTGCAAGAATTTGTCGAGGCGCCTATTCACCCCCTCTAGACGCCATTTCGATCCCACAATTGGTATCAGAGCCATTTAGATGACAAGGTGACCTTAACCGGTTTGTGATCCTTTTTAGCGACATAGAGAGAAAAATTAAGATTCCGATATTCAATGGTTGTGATTTTGCTTATTGGAAGGTGCGCATGGAGGCTTACCTACTAAGCCAACGAAGTGCAATTTGAGACATTATTGATTCCCAATATTTGATACCTGAAACTCACACCACTGAGACTTAAAAGGAACAGTATGATTGTAACAGCAAAGCACGAAATATATTGTTCATGAGTCTGAGTCGAAAAGAGTTTGATAGGGTCCAGCATCTTCAAACTGCGCATGAAATTTGGACCACTTTGAAAACATTTCATGAGGGCAGTACTCAGATTAAAGCTAGGTAGCAAAGCAAATATAATCAAGAATATCAAATGTTTGTGCAAGGCCCCGGCAAATCTGTAGATGCCATGTTTGCGCGTTTCGATGGAATTGTGAGTAATTTGCGCTCCACTGGGACTTTAGCTTACTCTGATCATGAGAGAGCGATCAAACTTCTCTATGCTCTTGATCGTAGCATATGGGAGGTGAAGATCTCTAATATTGAAGAGTCAGCAAGTTACGACACGTTGACTTGCGATGAACTCTTTAGTAAGCTCAAGTCTACCGAGATTGACAAGGTGTTTCGTCCAGGATTCGAAAACACATTGTTGCCGTCTATTGCTTTTGTTTCTGGTCCTAGCAGTGGTACCTCATCTGGAGGTAATTTTTCTAGTGGTTCTGCAGTTTGTGCTTATTCTGGTGGTTTTGACTTGTCCTCCCTTGTATATGTCACAAAAGAACAAGTGGACACTCTAGATGATGAGGAGCTAGCTCTCATTGTCAAGAAGTTCACCCGCTTCTAGATAGACGATACCAAAGGAGAGGAGGGTCGTAGGGATGTTTTGAATGTGGAGATCTTTCTCACATAAAAGAGAATTACCCTAAATTAAAAATGAAAAATGAAAATGAGCACAAGCACCAAAAGTGGAACAAGAAGTCATACTTCAAAGGGAAGTGCGGAAAAGTGGCTAAAAGAGTAGCCAGAGCTTTTGTGGCCGCCCTCAATGATATCGATGGTACATCAAGCGAGGAGCCAAGTTCAGAGGAAAAGGAGCCTCCCAAGAAGGAGAAGAAGGAGAAGAAGAAGACAATGGACCTCACTAGCCTTTGCTTCATCGTCGACAGCAACCATAGCAGCGACGAGCTCGACACTTCTAAGGTATATTTATCACGTGACCAACTTCTTATTCAAAATGATGAATTGCATGATGTTGTCTGTTCTCAGGATAGATTACTTAAACTTGCTACTAAAGAACGAAAATAACTAAAATTTAGACTTGAAACTATTTCCACTGAACTTTCAATTTTGAAATCTAAGTCTAACGATGCCGAATGTGAGTCATGTCTTGTTGTCATGAATAAACTTGCTCAGCTGAATTTGACACATGCTAAGATGATTGAACAACTTGAAATTGCTCAAAAGCAGCTTTTGGAGGTGAAGTCTAGTCCCGTTGTCATCAACAAATGCATGAACTGTCATTTACTTGTTGAAAGCATTAATTTGAGAGATAGGCATGTTGATGAACTTAAGGCTAGATTGGAGAGTGTTGAGTGTTCTAAGGATGTGAAGCCGGCGTGTCCGACCTGCATCACCCTTAAGGACCAACTCAACTTTGCTAGAGAGCAAGTTGAAAAAATAAAATGTGAAAATGATTATCTTCTCTCTGTAGTTGAAAAATGCACTGAAGGAAAGGGTAGGATGGATTTTCTTTTGGCTAAAACAAAATTGTGTGCTGACAGGGCGTAGGACCGAAAGTAGCGACCAGAGGGGGGGTGAATGGGCGTCTAAAAAATTCTTTCGAATCAATGGCCTGCTCCCAACACCCAATGCGCCTCAACAGACTTAGCAGCGTAAAGCAAACATATCAACAGAGCTAAAAATAATCTGGCCTAAAAATGACCGGTGTCCTAAATGAAGATACACCAACACAGTGCTAATAGGCAGATGAACAGATTAATCAAGACAAGAGTATTTGAGCTCCATAAAAAGAAACATCACAGGCATTTAACTTCAAAAGCAAGCAAACCAAGGTGAAGTTTACTGTTAAAGAAAAATGACTCTGGTTCAAAGTCTATGATACAAGATTCGAAGTATAAAGACTGGCTTCGAAACAGCTTCAAAACATGCGAAGTATGCTTCGAACTCTGTCAAGCTTCGGAGTTCACAGCAGCAAATGTCGAAGCCAACAGGGAGACTTCGAAGACTGACTTCGTTGGAGAGGTCTACTGCGTTCACATTTTGAGGTGGGACTGTGAAGCTCAAAGTCTAGTCCCGAAGCCTGAACAGTCGAAGGCTACTTCGAACATGCCGATGTATGCAATACAGCCTTCGAAACGAACTTCGCAGAGCCGATGTTTGCTTTTAAAGCAGCTACGAAAACAGTGGCTGCCGAAGCCCTCGAACTAGCTATGACAGAAGAAAAATCGTTCGAAGCAACCTTCACACACAGAACATGTGACTCCCGTAGCCTGGTCTTGCAGCGATGTCAGAGCAAAAAAAACAGCTGACAGGCTTTGAGAAGCGCACACCCTGCACCTCCTACTCTACGGACTCCATAGACGAAGTGACCATGGAGCAGCTGAGCAGCAAACACGGAGCAGAAAACACAGAACATGTAAACGAGTGAACTAGAGAAAAACCGGAGGCTAGAAGACAACTCTGCATAGCCTAGCTCTGAACAGCCTGTACTCCCTTGCACATGCAAACCAGAAACTAGCACAGCTAGGCTACTAAAAACAATAGAGAAAAGAAAACCGCAGCTATAAACTGGGTCTATTCATAGCACCTGACCAAGACAAGATCACACACAACAAGTAGCAACTTTCAGCAGATTTCAGAGCATCTTTTAATTAACAAATATATATTAATTGGATTCAAATATTAGCAGAGTAACAGCGGGAATCAACGTGCTATGGGAACATTGGAACTGAAGTACTAAGCCGTGATAAAAAAATAGTTCCTAGGCTGAGTGCAAAGAATAAGAATGATAGGATCTATGTGAACAGAGATCAAGAACTAGCACGTAAATCCAGACATTCGGGAGATCCCACCACAGCGGAGAGTTCGATGGCTGAAGGTGAACGAATCAGACCTGGCTGTATGACTTCCCGATGAGCAGATGATGCAGATCCTGATGAAAAACGGGATGAATCAGAACATCCGCACTCACGATGGCGCTCACCGGAACAGGAAACGAACATGAGCAAAAATGTGGGGAAAGTGAACTCTAATTTGTCATTAAGTGAGTTAACCTAACCCTAGGGATTGGGGCCCTATTTATAGGCAGCCCAATAGACTAGGAAAATACCAAAAGACCCTTAGGGTTTTTTACAGACGCTGAAATAAATGGAAAAGACCAAACTTCCCTTAGGATATTTTTACAGACTCGACTGACTGACTGTGGGCCTAAGGACAAAGTAGTAAACTCCTATTTACAGATGACTTATTCGGAAGCTAAGCTTTCATTGCGACTACGGCTTCGCTTCTGGACGGTCCGATGCAAGATCAGCGGTCGTCAGTTTTGCGCCGAAACTGACAAAGCGTCCACCGGCTTTGCACCAGGTACCCGGATTGGGTCGGCCCGATTCCGCAGCTCTCTCAGCCCGACAATCACTCGCCGCCTGTGTACCTGAGTCAATCCTGGTTAACAACCCAGTGGATCCTCTGCTGCTCCTAGCCCATGTACCCAGATTGGGCCAGCTTGACTTCGCGGCCCCTCTGCCCGACAGTCGCTCGCTGCCCGTGTACCTGAGTCACACGTGGCCCAGACACAGCAGCTCTTCTATCTTTTCAGTCCTCTTTGACAATCGTTGACAATGACTCATCACTTCTGGAGCCATGAGGCCCACGCTCTTCAGCATGGCTCCTCTATCTCCCCCTTGATGAGTGCATTGTCAACACTTCTCTTCATCAGCTCTTTAGTACCTACAAGCAACTGTGGAAACACGAAAACAAAACACAAGAAAATAGAGAAGAAGAAAAATAAAATAAAAGTTTAACTCTAATGACCAAAAACCAAACAAAAGCAAGAAAGCAGTCATTATGGCTAACCAAAAGTAAAAACTCAACACGAGTGCAATCTCAGAATCATCAACAAGGATATCAAAAGAGTAAGGACAAACGGGACAAAAACTCCCCCTGAAACAAATCCCAGAGAAAGCCAAAACTCCCCCTTAAACTCTTCTCCCAAAATTTCTCCCCCTTGTTGACAAGTGGACTCATCAAGCGAGACTAAAAGCACTCGAGAAAGACACATACTCCCCCTGAAATGCAATGAATGCAACTGGGGTGCAGGTGGAGTGTCGAAAGCATGCTTCTCAGATATGATTGACTGCAATTACAACATCTAACAAGTAAAGCAAATGACATACTGTCTAAGACACATGGCATGATCAGTGCAACAGATGATATATAAAGAAAGTCATTAGCACGCATTTTTCAATTTTTGCAAATAAAAGAATCACCACATTTTCCAGTTGACAAGCAAGGTAAAAGCATGAGATGCAGACGCTAACTGATATCTACCAAGATAAGCATTGTCCAAAACAAAGTGCTTCAGCAAACTTGTTGTCTTTTTAATTTTCAGGCTTTTTCATTTTCCTTTTTCATTTTTGCCAAGGGTTATTTGCATGTCAAACCTTATGCTAACTGACCAAGTCAAGCCTAGGCCAGAACTGGACCATCGGAAGCTTAAGACATTGGTCTTGGCATACACTACACTGTCCTAGTTCAAACCAAAGTGCTATGGTAAGCAGTCTAGAACAATGCAATGCGACAAAGCAAACCCACTTGGATCTTTTCAACTCAAGCATAAAAAGGCATGGAGTTTTCATTCATTTTTGATTTTTATCATTTTTATAGTGCATTTTCCATGTTAAGGCATAAAGATGTCCAAGTTGCATATCTGCATCTAGCTACAAGGCATGTAACAGATAGCAAAAGCACTCAGCCTACACATGCTAGTTACCAGAAGCAATGGTGATCATTTTTCAAGTTTAAAGCATAAAATCCATGCATATGATAGATATCAGACATATTAAGTGAACTGAACCAAAGCATGATCATTGACAAGTAATCAAACGCATGTACCAGCTAGAATAAGTAAAACAGTTCAATCATATAACAAAAGAAAGCTCAAAAGTGTGATATGTGAATATGTATGATATGAACACACACAAAAAGACTCAAGAAAAGAGTAAAGAAGAAAGAAAAAACTGACACAAAATATCCTAGAAAGGATACACAACACCCAAATCCCCTCGTAAACGCTCAAAAGTAGACTGATCTAGGGGTTTGGTGAAAATGTCAGCCAACTGATGATGGGTACCAACATGAACAAGGTCAATGACACCTTTCTCATATTGATCCCGCAGAAAATGAAAGCGCACATCAATGTGTTTGGTTTTTGAATGGAGACAAGGGTTTTTCCCTACACTAATAGCACTGGTGCTGTCGCAAAACAAAGGAACTCTGGTAGGAAAGAACAACCCAAAATCTCGCAATGTGGAAATCATCCAAACCAATTGTGAGCAGCAGCTACATACTCAGCCTCAGTGGTCGAAAGAGCAACTCCAGACTACTTTCGAGAAGACCAAGAGACAAGAGAAGAACCAAGAAACTGGCAAGTACCGGAAGTTGACTTGCGATCCAACCAGCACCCACCAAAGTCAGCGTCCCAAAAGCTAGATAAATCAAGAGATGATGATGCTGAATAATAAAGACCAAGATCAGGCGCATAGGTAAGATACCTGAAGATGCGCTTGACAGCCTGCCAATGAGACACACGTGGTGAAGACTGGAAGCGCGCGCACAACCCTACGACGAACTGAATGTCTGGTCTTGTCGCCGTCAAGTACAACAGCGAACCGATCAT
Organism: Zizania palustris; assembly: GCA_019279435.1. NCBI lineage: Eukaryota > Viridiplantae > Streptophyta > Magnoliopsida > Poales > Poaceae > Zizania > Zizania palustris. The sequence continues at coordinate 87,024,820 of JAAALK010000287.1, read as the reverse complement.
CCCTCGAAACTCTCTCTCATTGACCTTAACGCCGTTCTCGTCCTTGTCCAAACCCCCAGATGTGCCCATTGGGGTCATCTAAGGCTTCAGCTCTTTACCAAAGTCGAACTTCTTCAACATGTCACGAGTATACTTACCCTGGTGGATGAAGGTGTCGTCCTTGGTCTGCTTGATCTAGAGCCCTAGGAAGTACTTGAGCTCACCCATGAGGCTCATCTCAAACTCACTGTGCATCTGCTCAGAAAACTTGGACACAAGATCATTAGTAGTACCGCCAAAGATAATATCATCCACGTAAATCGGAGCGACTAAAAAATCTGAAGCATCTCTAAGCAAGAAGAGAGTTTTATCCACATAACCCATCACAAAGCCCTTCCCCAACAAAAACTACTTTAACCTGTCATATCAAGCCCTGGGGGCTTGCTTTAGACCGTATAAAGCTTTCTGCAACTTAAAAACATGTCGAGGAAACTTGGGGTTCTCAAAACCAGGGGGCTGCCTAACATAAACCTCCTCCTCTATGTACCCGTTCAGAAAAGCACTCTTGACGTCCATTTGAAAAAGCGTAAAAACCTTCGAAGCGGCAAAAGCTAAGAGAATGCGAATGGACTCAAGATGGGCAACAGGGGCGAAAGTTTCTTCAAAATCAATACCCTTCTTCTGGCAAAAACCCTGGGAAACTAATCGAGCTTTGTTGCGCACCACAACCCCATCTTCACCTTGCTTGTTCTTGAACACCCACTTGGTGCCTATGGGGTTGCATCTGGGTGGCAGCTCAACGAATGTCCAAACCCGATTGCGGACAAAATTCTCAAGCTCTTCTTGCATAGCATTAATGCAATTCGAATCAGAAAGAGCATGAGAAATATCTCTAGGCTCAAAAGATGCAACAAAATCAGATTCAGCAAACACAACAAGTGAGTCAATAGACGAACGCAAAGTTCTTTTAGTAAAATCACCAATGATGAGCTCTGAAGGGTGATCACGCTGAACTACTCGGGATCCCTGGTGATCTGAAGTCACCTCACCGAAGTCAGCAGCTGGCACCTCTGGACTCAACTGAGGGGGCTCGATCGAAGTGGAAGAAGTGATCAGAGGTCCGCCCTCATCCTCAGTCGAAGTCTCAGAAGGTGTGGGTTCTGCAGGCAGTGCAGAAGGCCCACCCTCATCAGCAGCTGGAGTGTCCTCATCTTCCTCGAAGATGGACTCTCCGAGCTCACCATCACCAGAAAGCTCAAAAGAAGGAGTCAAAGAAGGCAAGGACTCATCAAATGAAACCTCGCAAGTCTCGACAAGCTGCTGGGAGTCGAGGTTCCAAACACGGAAACCTCGAGAATGCAAAGCATAGCCAAGAAAAAATCCATCCCAGCAACGAGACTCAAATTTGTCCAAATGCCCTCTCTTCTTGAGCACAAAGAACTTGCAGCCAAACGCTCGCAAGTGGCTCACCTTGGGTTGTCTGCCAAAACGCAACTCATATGAAGTCTTACCTAGGTAAGCTCTAAGAAAAATGCGGTTGGCCAGATAGCAAGCCGTGTTCATGGCTTCAGCCCAGAAACGCCTAGGAGTCCTGTGCTCATCAAGCATTATCCTGGCCATCTCGACTAGCGCGCGGTTCTTTCATTCCACAACGCCGTTCTGTGGGGGAGTGTAAGGAGCAGAAAACTGATGGTCAAGACCCTGATCACTACAAAAGCTGACGAACTGAGAGTTCTTGAACTCAGAGCCGTTGTCGGAGCAAATTGCTCGCATCCGACCATTGTTCTCATTCTTCAGCTTCAAAATCAGGTCATGAACAAAATGAAAAGTTTCATCCTTAGACTCCAAAAAGAAAACCCACGAGAATCGAGAACAATCGTCAACAATCACAAGTGCGTACCACTTCCCACCGACTGAACATACCCGAGCTGGACCTACAGTGTCCATGTGTAACAGCTCGCCCCGATACGAAGTCATCACCTGAGTCACAGGTGCGTGAGAAGCGGCAACCATTTTCTCGTGACGACAGGGATGGCAAACTAGATCCTTCTCTATTTTAAGCTTGGGCAATCCTCGGATGAGGTTCATAGAGCTCAACCTGACTAGCAGATCAAAACTCAAATGACCTAACCTCCTATGCCACTTCCAGAGCTCAGAGGAGGATCTAGCAATCAAACAGCGAGAAGGGTCAAAAGAACTAGAGAAGTCAATCCAAAAAACCTTACCAAAAGGTAAGATCGAGCAAATCAAAGACCCTCTAGAATCAATCACAGAAGAACTGCCCTTCTTAAAACAAACCTCCAAACCATCCGCAAGAAGTTGCGAAACAGAAATCAAATTGAAGTTGAAATTTCCAACCAAAGCAACATTCTTCAAAGAGAAATGATCAGAGATGCGAATTGAGCCAATACCGTTTACCTTCCCTTGACCATTGTTCCCGAATGTGATGTACTCTTTAGAGCTCGGGGGAGAGAGACTGGAGAACCATCTGCGATGTCCCGTCATGTGGCGAGAGCATCATGAGTCCATGATCCAAACGTCCTCCAGTCCCCGATCCTGCACAATCAAAGGTTGTAAGGGGGAGCAAATGGTCTGGCACCAGGTTTAGCAAACGAACTAAACCAGTGTCGAGCCATCTACTCAAAAGACGGAAAGCAGAAATCATCATGAGAGTTCGGACCAAAATGCAGCTCAAAGCACGGTCCTCGGTTCTTCCTAAAGCCTCGGCCACGAGGTCCAGGACCGTAGCCAAAACGACCTGGAGCTCTGCCGAAACGGACACCACCATCTAGAGCACGGGCATGAAAGTCGTCTCCTCCAGCACCACCTACACGACGCGGCCTGGCCTCCAGCCTCTCCTCGCATTGAGGAACTCTCAGTCTACCACCCTGCTGGTAGAACTACTCCTGACCACCACGAGCACGCTCTGCTCTCTCAACCCGCTTCCTCCTGAAGCAAAACTCCGCAAGATGCTCGTCTCTTGACAATACTCGCAATGGTAGGTGGGCTTCTTGGGATGTGGTTGAGGCTTGGGGTTCTTGGGCTTAGTGGTGTTTGGTGTTGTGTTCTTGGGTTGAGAGGATCCAAGAAGAGAGTCAAGAGAAGTGTGGAGGTGTTTGGGCTTTGGAACCCAGATGGGCTTCTTGGGTGGAGCTTTGGGCTGTTCTTGGATCACTGCATCCTTGGGCTGGCTAGCCTAGAAAGACTCAGTGGAGTGAGTCTTGGGGTATCTCTGCTCAGGAGTCATTTTACTCCACTCCACTGCCCGGCTAATGGCACTCTCAAAGTCAGCCTTGGTGTAGGTGTAACCCACCCCAAACCCATCCTGCCTCTTAAACTGCTGGATCATCATGTCGAGCTGTGGCTCTCTAGCATTGATCCAACTAAGGATAGAACGGAGGTAAAAGTTCTCATTTTGAGCATCAGCTAGCTCCTCTCTCGAGGAAGCTAGAACATCCACCTGAGACAAGCAGATCTCACACTCTCTATCTACTTGGACAGACTTCTCGGCTTTCAGCTTAATCAACTCCAGTCTAAGAGACAGGCAGTTCTCACAAACATTGGGTGGAACTGACAGTGTCTCAAGCTCTAGCCTAGTCTGTGCCAGCTCAGCTCTCACTCTCTGCAAATCACACAAATGCTCATCGCCCTTGGCTTTCAGCTCAGCTAAACTAGCAAGATGAGATGGGCAATCAGCACAGGGCACGATGACAGTGGCTTGAGCATCTTTCAGCTCCAGCTGAGCACTTTCAAGCTCAGTGGCCAAAGCATCCCTCTCATCAACCCTTTCTGTGTACCTGGACTTCAGAGTCGACAGGTCACACAGAAGCACCTCGCACTTTGGGTACTCACTGCTATCACCCAAGCAAGGGGAAGAAGATAGACTCTCAATTCTGTCGTTGGCCATGGCAAGCTCACTTTCTAATTCATCTATCCTCTTCTTAGCACCTCTAAGCAGTTTTTCCTGATATTTTAACTCATGACGATTGCTTTCAAGTAAATCAACGATTTCACATTCATAAGATGATACCTTTTCGTTGTCGTCATCGTCGGAGTCATCGGAGGAGCCCTTCTCTACTTTATCCCCAAGAGCCATTGAGCAGAAGCTCTTGCGGGATCTTCGGCGTTGATGTGAGCGGCTCTTCGGTCTATCCCCAAAGGCCATGAAGCAAAGGCCTGCCGGATCGTCCTTGTCCTTTCCCTTCCTGATGATGATCTCCTCATCGCTTGAGCTCGATGAAGAGGAAGAAGACGTGGACCACTTGGAGTAGCTTTTCTCCATCTCGGCGAAGAAAGCCTTGTCGCGCTTCTTGTTCTCTCTCCGGTAGTCCTTCAGGGCCTTTCTGAACAATCTAGTTTTTGGCTTGCCCTTGTTGAAGGAGGAGCTCTCATGCTTGCCGGAGTCGTGGAAGCCACCACCGGTGCCCTTCTTGTGACCATTGCGCTTGGGGCAGTCGGCGATGAAGTGTACTGGGTCACCACACTCAAAGCATCCGGTCTTTGTGCCATGTCTTTTGAACATTCTTTTGTCATAAATATGACGCACCTGGTTGTTAAAAAGACACAGGTCATCATCCCCCAAAGACTCAAGCTGGTCCTCAGTGATAGACATTGAAGAGAACCCAGCACAGCTCACAGAAGTGGGATCAACAGAAGGTGTAGCAAGGGCCAGAGACTTTGATCCAGACCCAGTGAGATTTGATCTCAACTGGGTATCAACCTCGGTGGCCTTCAGCTTGCTAAACAACTCAGAAATGGTCAAGGTATCATAAGATGTGCTCTCAATGATAGAGGATACCTTGATCTCCCAGATCTTAGGGTGCAAGGTATGGAGAACCTTGAGCGCCTACTCATGATCTGAGACTAACTGAACACCCTCAGCCTTGTTGTCCCAAAGCTTATTTATGATCGATTGAAAACGACCAAACAACACTTCAACAGATTCACCCGGCTTTTGTGTGATGTTCTCATATTCACGCTGGTAGGTCTGATAGAGCCGAGCCTTGACCTGGGCTGTCCCCTCATGGTGTGCCTGGAGGGTAGCACAGATCTCTCTCGCAGTGGAGAGATGGCTCACACGCTCAAATTCAGTGGGACCTAAAACAAAAAATAGAATGTTCATAGCTTTGTTATTGTTCAGATGCTAGGCGATGATACCAGGAGAATCACGCTCGGCAACTGGCAATATGACAAAAGTAGCGTGAACACAAATTTCCAAGATGTCCGAGCTTTGGCTCATGAGATAGGCTCGCATGCGAGTCTTCCAATAGTTATAGCCATAAGCTTCCAAGGACAGGACCTTTACAGGAGAAGTCATGATCACTACTGGGGTTTAGAACCGGTTAAGGTATGGAAAAACCCTAACCAGGCTCTGATACCACTTGTAGGACCGAAAGTAGCGACCAGAGGGGGTGAATGGGCGCCTAAAAAATTCTTTCGAATCAATGGCCTGCTCCCAACACCCAATGCGCCTCAACAGACTTAGCAGCGTAAAGCAAACAGATCAACAGAGCTAAAAATAATATATCCTAAAAACGACCGGTGTACTAAATGAAGATACACCAACACAGTGCTAATAGGTAGATGAACAACTTAATCAAGACAAGAGTATTTGAGCTCCATAAAAAGAAACATCACAGGCATTTAACTTCAAAAGCAAGCAAACCAAGGTGAAGTTTACTATTAAAGAAAAATGACTCTGGTTCGAAGTCTATGACACAAGATTCGAAGTATAAAGACTGGCTTCGAAAACCTGCGAAGTATGCTTCGAACTATGTCAAGCTTCGGAGTTCACAGCAGCAAATGTCAAAGCCAATAGGGAGACTTCGAAGACTGACTTCGTTGGAGAGGTCTACTGCGTTCACACTTTGAGGTGGGACTATGAAGCTCAAAGTCTAGTCCCAAAGCCTAAACAGTTGAAGGCTACTTCGAACATGCCGAAGTATGCAAGACAGCCTTCGAAACGAACTTCACAGAGCCGAAGTTTGCTTTTAAAACAGCTACGAAAACAGTGGCTGCCGAAGCCCTCGAACTAGCTATGACAGAAGAAAAATCGTTCGAAGCAACCTTCACACACAGAACATGTGACTCCCGTAGCCTGGTCTTGCAGCGATGTCAGAGCAAAAAAAGCTGACAGGCTTTGAGAAGCGCACACACTGCACCTCCTACTCTACGGACTCCATAGACGAAGTCACCATGGAGCAGCTGAGCAGCAAACACGGAGCACAAAACACAGAACATGTAAACGAGTGAACCAGAGAAAAACCGGAGGCTAGAAGACAACTCTGCACAGCCTAGCTCTGAACAGCCTGTACACCTTGCGCATGCAAACCAGAAACTAGCACAGCTAGGCTACTAAAAACAATAGAGAAAAGAAAACTGCAGCTATAAACTGGGTCTATTCATAGCACCTGACCAAGACAAGATCACACACAACAAGTAGCAACTTTCAGCAGATTTCAGAGCATCTTTTAATTAACAAATATATATTAAGTGGATTCAAATATTAACAGAGTAACAGCAGGAATCAACGTGTTATGGGAACCTTGGAACCGAAGTACTAAGCTGTGATAAAAAAAATAGTTCCTAGGCTGAGTGCAAAGCAACCAAGCACACAACAAGAGAGATAGATCCCAGATAAAAAACTCTCGGTGCTCAAAAAATAAGAATGACAGAATCTATGTGAACAGAGATCAAGAACTAGCACGTAAATCAAGACATTCGGGAGATCCCACCACAGCGGAGAGTTCGATGGCTGAAGGTGAACGAATCAGACCTGGCTGTATGACTTCCCGATGAGAAGATGATGCAGATCCTGATGAAAAACGGGATGAATCAGAACATCCGCACTCACGATGGCGCTCACCGGAATAGGAAACGAACAGGAGCAAAAACGTGGGGAAAGTGAACTCTAATTTGTCATTAAGTGAGTTAACCTAACCCTAGGGATTGGGGCCCTATTTATAGGCAGCCCAATTGACTAGGAAAATACCAAAAGACCCTTAGGGTTTTTTACAGACGCTGAAATAAATGGAAAAGACCAAACTTCCCTTAGGATCTTTTTACAGACTCGACTGACTGACTGTGGGCCTAAGGACAAAGTAGTAAACTTCTATTTACAGATGACTTATCTGGAAGCTAAGCTTTCGTAGCGACTACGGCTTCGCTTCTGGATGGTCCGATGCGAGATCAGCGGTCGTCAGTTTTGCGCCGAAACTGACAAAGCGTCCACCGGCTTTGCACCAGGTACCCGGATTAGGCCGACCCGATTCTGCAGCTCTCTCAGCCCGGCAATCACTCGCCGCCCGTGTACCTGAGTCAATCCTGGTCAACAGCCTAGTGGATCCTCTGCTGCTCCTAGCCCATGAACCCGGATTGGGCCAGCCTGACTTCGTGGCCCCTCTGCCCGACAGTCGCTCGCTGCCCGTGTACCTGAGTCACACGTGGCCCAGACGCAGCAGCTCTTCTCTCTTCTCAGTCCTCTTTGACTATCGTTGACAATGACTCATCAGTTCTGGAGCCATGAGACCCACGCTCTTCAGCATGGCTCCTCACAGGGTAGGGTTAGCTCGAGTATTGGGCTATGAGAGAACCACTCCTAACACTCTGAGTGAAACTGTGTTCACTCCACCCACTACCCTTGAGAAAAAAGAGCCCAGTTAGACTCCACACAAAAAGCCGAGAATCCTACTCAACCTATTAAGAAAGCCCTTCGTTCACCAAAGGAAACTCCTCAGCAAAAACCTAAGAAAATTGTGAGATTTGCGCCTGGACCCATGCTCACACACCCAAGAGAGTGTATCACTGCTCCTATTGTTATCGGGTGGGTCATTTGGTTGGGTTTTGCTTTCGTCGTATCAAGGATGAATGATGTTCTTTTGCGATGAGCCTTCAGGACATGCATTACTCATCTTTTTGTATGCATGAGTCTGCTTTTCACTCTTATCCTGATTTTGAGGCTCCCCATGGTTTCATGGTAGATTCTGCCCGTCGTGATGTACACCATGCGTCATATGGTGCTAGGCCACGTGTAAGAGGCTTTGATTCTTGACAGTTTAGGAGACCTCGTCGTTTTCCAGGCTCGCGCTTTGGAGGTAGACCACACATTTTTTATCATGACTCATACTCTGTGCATGATCAATCTACTGCTTTACCTAGTTCTCGAGTTTTACAATGCTGAATTCCTAAACAGTTTTCACTCACCCCAACACTGAGCATTTGAGATCTTCTATCCTATTTTGAAGGGGAGTTGTGTAGCACTGCATAAGCTTCTTTTATATGATTAATTGCTTTTACATGTACATGATTTGTTATGCCTTTGAAGTATTGTCTTTAATCCTGTTGATTACACTTGGCTTGAATACATCTGATATCTATCATGAGCATGGCTTTTTTTGTGAAAATTTGAAAATGATCACTGCTTAGTCTAGAAACTAGCATGAATAAGTTGAGTGCTTTTGCTATCTTTTACTTACCTGATAGCTAGGTCCTTTTCACTTGGACGCTAATACGCAACTTGATTTTATCAAAAATATTGTGTTTGAAATTAAAAAAATGAAAATGAATGAAAATGAAACGAAAATGATTGATATTCATGTTGTTTTGTGCTGCAATTGAAAAGATTCAGGTGGGTTTGCTTTGTCGCACTACTTTGTTATAGACTGCTTACCATAGCACTTTGGTATGAACTGGGACATTGAAGTGTTTGTTGAGACCATTGCTTTAAGCTTCTAATGGTTTCAACCTAGGCTTAGCTTGGTCGGTTAGCATAAGGTTGACAAGCAAATAACCCCTGACACTAAAATGAAAAATAAAAAAATCAATCAAAAAGCTTGAATCAATTGCATATCAAGTTTGTTGAAGCTCCTTGTAGTGGGATATGCTTATCTGGTTAGTATTTGTTGGCGTAAAAGATTACGCTAACAGGTTTTTAGAAGTTAGAACTAACAAGCGAGGTGTTTGTGAATAAACTGTTTCAAGCCTCCGAGTAGGATAATAGCTCAGAACAGTTCGAAGAAGTCTATTGAATAACTTAGTATTACTTTTCTTTACAAGGTAAAACGGGGGGTATTTATAGGCCCAAACATTAAGGAAAAGACCTTTTTACACCTATATTACAACCGACATAGTGGAAACTATTAGGTACCCTGGATAGAGCTAAAACGGTAAAAGACTAATTTGCTAAGAAAGAAGATAGATCTTCCATCTTAGCTTGCAAGGAGGTTCTCTGAAGAGTCTAGCTTCGAAGATATACTTCGAACTAGAGCTCGCCTTCATTCTTCTAGCTCAAACCAATGCTCTCCCAGAGTTAGATATTGGAAGCCTTTGATTAAATCGCCTGCCTTTATCTTGATGCAGCAACGACTTTGAGGATGAAGTATTTTCCCCCAACAGTAGCCCCTCGAATATGCTTCTCCGCTAGACCTATGATGTTAGGAGAGCAGTATACGCAAGAAAAATAATCATGCACAGAGGTTAACAGTTTTAATCAACCTTTGAAATATGTAGAGATTCGAAACTTCGAATCAACTTTTAAGAAAATTATGTTCGAACTACTTTAGAATTAACTTAAAAAGTCTAAAAGCTTTTTTAGACTTAGCAGAAATAGCTGTTGGCTTTTTATTCCAACAGAAATTACGTGATGCGTTAACTTCGCAAAGGGATAACGGTCAGGAATGCGAAACGACAAACACAAACGGTAAAAAATCGTGGCTTGGGCTATAAATAGAGGGCCCAGCCCCTTCTCGAGTACTCTTCTCACCGCTTTAGTGCAAACAAAACCTAGCCTCCATCTTCCTCCTTGAGAAACCAGAGCAATTCCATGGCGAAGACCAGTTTCAAAGTCCTTGGGGTGGCTTCAGCCTTGGCTCGGCAGCAGGCCGCGGCAGCAGCGGCGGAGGCGACATCAATGACGACGACTCCGTCTGCGGCGGTAGCAGCGCCAATGGCGGCGCCAGGAAGAAATCCCCAACATGATAGTTCTCATGCTCTCCTTCCAGCGCCGTCGAAGTATGCGGACCAATCTTACCAGCTGGGACCGTCAACTTGCAAGAGGGAATCACTCGCAGCAGCAATAGAAGGGAAAATTAGTTCGGAGATTGTGATCCGCAAACCTGGAAAAGAAGCTATTCCTTCGCCAAGGCCCGGAGAAGTGGTTGTCTTCGAAGCCTTTTTCGAAGCGGGATTAGGGCTTCCGGCTATTGACTTCCTAGCTGAGGTACTGGATTTATTCCATGTTACTCTCCCCCAACTCTCTCCGAATGCGATAGCACGCCTTGCCATCTTTGAATGGGTGTTACGACTTGAAGGCTGCGAAGGAAGAGCAGAAATCTTCGCAGCCCTACACCGAGCTTCTTGCCAACCAAAGACCTTCATAGGCCCCGGAGGTGAAAAGATGGTGGTGGCCTTCGGGAGTATTAACTTCCGGCTTCGGGATGAATATGCTCTTCGATTTCCAGCCAAGGCCATCAATGTTAGGTGGTATACAGATTGGATCCTCTGGTGGTTTTACGGTGAAGTTGGGGCAGGAAGCCGCCTAGCTGGACCTCTACAGGACATAAACTTCTGGAGGGAAGCCCTTGTCCACCCGGATCCAGGCCAGCTCGAAGCTCGCCTTACCCTACTTCAACGCATTGGCCATCGCCTGAGGAGTTCATCGGACTTCGGATTCCCCCTCTGATGGCCAACTGGCCTATCACCTTCGAAGAAGATCCGGAGGGCGGCCTCCGAAAGATCTCTTCAAGCTCGAGCCCTGCAGGTAACTGCGAAAACAACATGTTTCATATATATTTATTTGAAGAAATAACCAATGTCAACTTATCGTTCAGCATCTCTAGCTCCTATGACTTTGGAGAAAATAGTTCGGGCTTCGGAGAAAATCTTGGGAATTCCAACTCCAGCCGAGAAGAAATGGAGAGTGAAGTTAGTGGGTACTTGGGAGCGATTCAATCGAGTATGGGGAGTACTCAGAATTGCTCCCCCTCCTATTCCGGATTGGGTGCCTTCAGAACAAGGGCCGAAGAAGAGGAAAGCAGAAGCTAGAACTTCGACTTCTGTTAAGACTCCGTCCAAGAAGGTAGCCCGAAAGCCGAAGAACGTGGTGCCTTCGAGTCCGGTGGCTTCAGTCTCGGATTCCTCTGAGGACGAAGGAAGACTCCTTGTCAGATTGATTGACGAGGAGGAAAAGCGGGCGGACAAAAACACTGGTGTCGACGCAAATACGCCCAATGTTCCAAGTAGCTCTGGGCAAGTTGGGACTTCGGCTGCCTGGTAGGACTTGCCACGCGAAGAAGCCCCTATGACCGAAAGCGGAGCCGAAGTGGCTGCAAAGTCAGCTCCAATTCCGGACGAAGTACGACTGCAGCTCCCGAAGAGGCTCTAACAGTCGAAACTTTAGACTTGAATTTTGATTCCGACGAAGACTTTGGGGTATATTTTGACCCTCCTAGCAGCCCAATGCTCACCCGCCGACAAGACTTCAGGTGTAAACTTCGCATAATCCCTTTGTTCTTTTTTCCTGCAAAATTATACAATGTATAATACCTTTGACTCAGCAGGGTCCACTCCTACGGAAGAGGTTCGTCCCGAAGATACGGTTCTTGGGACTTCAGCAACTCCAGAGCCAATTCCAGAAGTTACCCAAATGGGACCAGGAAAAGGTAAAGGCAAAATGGACCCCTTCGCTGCTCCAAGTTTAGGATTAACTCTGTCTGAATCAACAGACGGGGGTCAATCTACGGAGGGGGACCAATCTGCCGAAGTTTTTGAGGATGCAGCTCAGCGCTCCGACCCCTCACCGAACGAAGACGACTAGAGGGCTTTGTCTATGCTCCCTCTTCTAGCTCCTTTCTTGGAGCAAAGAACCGGACTTCAGACTTTGCTCGAGCCTTTGGATCGAGCTAGCCGCGAAGTCGGGGAGACGGACTTGGTAGCCATTTTGAGCGATGCTGATGGTTCGGAGCTCAACGCCGCCATGGAGCGCGAAGCGTACCAGGTACGAAGTATCTGCAAAACAAAATTAATCTCATCTACAAATAATCTCACCTTGCTTTTTCCTCTTTGTAGCAAATAGTCTTGGCCCGAGCTGCGGCTGTCTCAAATGAGCGTGGATGCCTTCGCCTTCGAGAGGAAATTACTGCTTTTCAGCGAAATCTTAACATCTCCGAAGGTCGGGTTTCCCACTTAGACAACATGGTTTCAGCAAAGCGGAGGGCCAGACAAAGCTTGGAAACTACGAATAAAAAACTCGAAGCAGAACAAATTGTGCTTCGGGCAGAAATAGAGAAGATGCGGGCAGAGCATGCTACGGCGGGGGCTGAACTTGTCAAACTCCAGGAGGAAAAGGCCAAAGCTGAAGAGGAAGCTAGCTACCTGCTTAACCAGAAAAATTCTCTAGCTACGAAGGCAGCTAGGCTCTCCGCTGTGGTGGAGGAGTTGACTTCATCGAAGGATGCTTTACTTGAAGATAAGCTGAAATCGAAGAAGGTAGCTGCGGAGGTCATGAACCAACTTCTAGGTGTTCTAGAGTACTTCGGTACTACTGGGACACTTCCTTCAAATGACAATGTCCCCCCTGCTGCGATGGCTAAAAATGATCCAAGTAGCTGCGAAGATGATGAAGACAGCAGGCATTAGGTATGGAGAAATCTCCGGCCAAGTGGCTGCTCTCGGAGTGCTTCGCTACTACGAAGGTCTAGGATTATCGATAACGCCAAATTCAGGGGCAGCTCCAATTTCCTTCGACGAAAACCAACTTCTCAATCCTTCTGAAGACGTGGACGCTGCTTGGAAAGCCTTCCAAGCTTCGTGGAGAGCCGAAGGTCGCACTATGATTAAGGCTTGGATTGATGAAGGGTAACACCAGAAGCAAGCTCGGTCGCAAGCCTCAAGCAGCCAGCCTCTGCCAAACCCGCAGGTCTAGATTTGTTTTAGGATCCTGACTATGTAAAGAATCATGTTTTTCATACATTATGAATGAAAATTTGCTTATCGTGTTTTTGGCTTCACCTCATATGGATGATGTCGAAGTGTTAAACGTTACCGAAGAACTCCGCCTACTATGGGCTACCTTCGATCTTTTAAAACTTCACAAGCAACCTCGATTTTTAATTCCTCGAGATAGCTCCGGTGCAATTGCACCCGAAATATGCACATATATACTATCTTATATTAAAGAAGAAGAAAAAGAAGTTAACTTGGATACTTCATCTTCTGAAGACATTGTATGGTCTGAGGATGAAGGTATTGCTGAAGACCAAGGGAAAAACCCTGATGAACTTTGAAGCTGGGAAAGAAGCCCCGAACGACTTCGAACTTGGGCTGAACTTCAACAAGAACAGAAGGATTTTAGAGCTTCGAAGGGAGGTAGAAGAGTTAAACGCAAAGTTGTTAGAACTCCCAGCTCGGGAACTAGTCGTTCCAACCTTAACAATGGCTCTAGAGATCGAAGGGGTCTTCGATTCCTTCTTGGCATAGATACCGATTTTTCGTGATGTAATTGTAATCTGTTCGGATAATAAAGATTGAATTTTTAAAATTGTCTCCCTACTTCCCAGCCCCTCTTTGGGCGTAAACAACTTCGCACTATACTCGAAGATGTTTAGGCGCAAAGAAAAACTTAGGAGTACAATTTTGGAGGCTCAGAGCCCCTCAGCAACTTAAAGATTGGTTAAAATCTTATAAAATGTCTGACTACTTGGAGTCTTTTGATAGCTTAGTACCTTTTGTTTGAAAGAAGTCACTTCGGACAAGCTTTCCGGACACTTTAATGTCCCAAATGATTGGTCACTTTGGACTCTTTTTACAGATATTCGAAGCTTATCAGCTCAAACTCTGTTTTATTTTGGCCTCCTTCGGCTCTTTTTGCGAATGCTATCAAACCAGTGGTTTGGAATTCGCATTTGTCTCCTTGGACTCTTTTTACAGATGCTTTCAAGCCGGAGCTTGGAATCCACATTATTTGGTCTCCTTCGACTCTTTTTACGGATGCTTTCAAGTCGGTGGCTTGGAATCCGTTTTTCAGTGACTTTCCCACCTCGTTGGGAGCTTCGGACCAGTGGTCCGAAGTCCGAAAACGATGATTCAAATTAATGACACTTCCCTCTCAGCCATCTTCGTTCTTCCAGTGCGTCCACTAGAAGTAGGAAGTGTTTGGGGGGTAGGCATTATCTGAACCATAACTTTATTAATTCAGAAGGTGTTTACAAATGATTACAAGGAGCCTCTATGCGAAATATCGCTTTAAGTGCTTCGCATGCCATGTATGCGCTAACTGTTCGCCTTCCAAATTAGCTAACTTAAAAGAACCAGGGCACCCTGAGTGGACAATTATGTATGGACCTTCCCACTTATTTCCTAATTTCCCTGGCGCTACAATACTTCACAAAATGAGATGACCCGGCCTAAGTTCATTAATCTTGACCTTTGGGTCGAACCAAGTCTTCGTCTGCTGCTGATACTTTGACAAATTGGTGACATCTCGAAGTCTTGTCTCTTTTGTTAGATCAAGCGAAGTTTGCCTTTCTGCTTCTATTTCCGGTTCGGTGCTGCGAAGGGATCCTCCTTTAAGCTCTGTCGACGTCATAGCTTCGTCTCCGAATAATAGTCTGGAAGGAGTGAAACTGGTAGACCTTGTCTGAGTTGTCCGAATAGACCATAGGATCTTCGGGAGCTCTTCGGTCCACAATCCTTTTGCCAACCCCACTATTCTTCAATTCAGCCCTGACAAGATATTACCATTGGCTCTTTCAACAGCTCCGTTAGACTGAGGATGTCTTACCGCAGCAAAACATAGTTGGATGCCTAGATCTTCACAAAATTTCCTGAAGGGTTCTGCATCGAATTGCGTTCCATTGTCAACTGTCAGCTGTCGAGGTACTCCGAACCGGCATATGATATTTTTCTAGAAAAATTTTTATACATTATTCGAAGTGATAGCTGTTAGGGGCTCTGCTTCGACCCACTTGGAAAAGTACTCAATTGCTACCACTGCGAATTTCAAATTTCCTTTTGCTATTGGGAAGGGGCCAATAAGATCCATGCCCCATCTGGCCATGGGCCATACTTGAGCAATGACTTGAAGAATTGTTGGTGGGCGATGACTTCTTCGTCCCATCCACTAACATCCTTGGCAGGTGCGGACTAAGCTCTCCGCATCAGCTACTATTGTAGGCCAATAAAGCCCCTGGCGAAGTGTCTTTCCTGTCAAAGCTCGCGGGGCCAAATGGCTACCGCAGAGTCCTTCATGAATTTCTCGAAGAATTTCTTGACCTTTGGCTTGAGATATACATGGGAGCAGAGGGGAACATACTCCAGCCTTGTACAAAATACCGTTGATTATATGATAATTCTGAATTCTGAGTTTCAACCTCGAAAGTTGTGGCCCTTCAGACAAACTTGCTTCTCCTTGCAATAATTCCATAATTGAACTTCGCCAATCTGTACTTGGAATGCAATGGATTTCCGTAGAAGTAATTTGTGGCACCGAAGGTGTACTGAGTTCTTCGTAAAATTCTCCTTGCAATAATTCCATAATTGAACTTCGCCAATCTGTACTTGGAATGCAATGGATTTCCGTAGAAGGAATTTTTGGCACCGAAGGTTTACTGAGTTCTTCGTAAAAAGCCTCTTCTGGAATGTCCATAGCTCCGGCTGTAGCTTTCGCCAAAATATCATCTTGCGCATTTTCTGCTCTGGGTATACTCCGAATGGAAATTCCTTTAAATGTTGTTTCAATCTTACGGATCTCTTCCAAATATTTTGCAAGTTGTGGATGCTAAACTTGAAAACTCTTGTCAACGTGCCCTGCTACAATTTGAGAATCTGTCTTAATAACGACTCTTGTAGCTCCTAGAGCACGTTCTTTTCGAAGTCCTAGTAAAATTCCTTCATACTCCGATGTGTTATTGGTAGATTTAAAGTTGAGTCTTGCGGAGTACATTGCCTTTTGCCCTGAGGGTGAAATTATCACTGCTCCGACACCTGCTCCAGATGCTTGGAAAGCTCCATCGGAGTAAATGGTCCAAATTCCTTCATTGGCTTCTCCGGAGCTCATGCTGCAGGGGGAGTCCACTCTGCCACAAAGTCCGCCAACACTTGTGACTTAATTGCTGTCCTTGCCACGAAGGATATACCGAAGGGTGCTAATTCAACGACCCACTTTCCAATTCTTCCTGTGGAATCCTTACTTCGGAGCATATCTCCCAAAGGATACGAAGTTGGTACAATTACATTATGCGCCAAAAAATAATGCATTAACTTCCTTGAAGACATTATCAAAGCATAAGTGAACTTCTCAAGCTCGGAATATCTTGTTTTTGCTCTGAACAATGCTTCGGATACAAAATAGACTGGATTCTTTACCAACTTACCGTTGAAATCAACCTCTCTAACAAGGACTGCACTGACAGCAGAGCCAGTAGCTGCAAGGTAGAAGAGGAGGGTTTCGTCCGCAATAGGCACCGTGAATGTAGCAAGATTACTGAGATAATTCTTAATATCGTCGAAGATTTTTTGACACTCCGGTGTCCATGCAAAATCTTCGGATCCTTTCAATGCTTTAAAAATGGGCAAACTTCTCTCCGCAGACCTTGCCAAAAATCTGCTAAGTGCTGCAAGGCGACCCGTCAGCTTTTGTACTTGCTTTAAATTCTCCGGAGGAGCCATCCTTTGCAGCGCAGTTATCTGGTTGGGACTAGCTTCGATTCCCCTGCTCGAAACTAGATATCCTAACAATTTTCCAACCTGAGCCCCCGAAGATACATTTTTCGGGGTTAAGACGAATTCCACATGCCCAAAGGCTATTAAATGTTTCTGCTAAGTCTAGGCTATGTTGGTGCTTTAAAGCACTCTTTATTACGATATCATCCATATAGGCCTCTACATTGCGGCCTAGTTGATGACCTAGAGCCTTAGCAATTAACCTCGAAAAAGTAGCCCCGGCATTTCTTAAACCAAAGGGCATTCTTACATAACAGAAGACTCCCGAAGGAGTTATAAAGCTTGTCTTAATTTCATCTTCGCTCTTTAGTCAGATTTGATGATAGCCAGAATACACGTCGAGGAAGCTTAATAACTCCGAACCAGCAATAGAGTCAACCAATTGATCAATCAGGGGCATGGGATAGGGGTCACGGGGGCATACTTTATTCAAGGATGTAAAATCAATACACATGCGCCACTTCCCGAAGGATTTCTTCCTAACGAAGACTGGGTTGGCTAACCACTCCGTATGAGCCACTTCTCGGATAATCCTAGCCTTCAGCAGCTTTTCCACTTCATCTTTGGCAAGGATAGCCCTCTCCACAGATAGCTTCTGGAGTCCTTGCCGAACAGGTCGAGCCTTCGGGTTCACAAGTAAACTATGTTCAATTATATCCCGACTGACTCTGGTGATGTCTTCATCAGACCAAGCAAAGACATCCAAATTTTCCCCAACTACTCTTTCTAATGAAGTAGCTACTTCTGGAGGCAAGTTCTTGCCAAACTGAAATGAATATTCCTTGCCATCTTTGACAATAACCTTCGTTGTAATCTCTCCTTCAGGGCTTGGCCTTGGGAAGGACTTCTTCGAAGATTCTACTGGAGCAGGAAAAACCTCCGGGTTATCTTGCACACTGTTCACCTGTCTTAGGTCCAGTGGAGGGCCATGACCATACTCTGCTCTTCGCGTAGTGGCCTGATCTCTGAAAAGAGTGAGCACTCCCGCCTGTGTGGGCATCTTCATACACAGATAATTATGATGCGCCACAGCTCTGAATTGGTTCAACATGCCCCTTCCAAAGATAACATTGTATTCATACGGGGCGTCCACCACATCAAAGACCACTTCCTCCGTCCTGGCTAGTAGCCCCTCTCCGAAAGTAACTTTCAGGCCAATTTGGCCGAGGGCGTTGAGAGGGGGTCCTACGAAGCCTTGCAAAGGATGGGCTGCTGGGAGAAGATGCTTCCTGAAGATGCAGAGTTGATCAAAAGCTTGGACAAAGATAATATCTGTTGAACTCCCTCCGTCAATTAACACTCTTCGGACCTAAGTCCCTGCTATGTCGGTAGTGATGACAAGTGGGTCTGCTTGTGGAAACTTTATGCCAGCTGCATCATCTGCGGAAAAAGATATCGGCATACGGGACCATTGTAGGACCGAAAGTAGCGACCAGAGGGGGGGGGGTGAATGGGCGCCTTAAAAATTCTTTCGAATCTATGGCCTGTTCCCAATACCCAACGCACCTCAAAAATACTATGCAGCAGAAAGTAAACAGTAGGCCTAAGTCTAAAGGTTTCTAACCTAGAAGCAACTGATGATATACAGTGTAAAACTAAAGTATTGCAACTAGATAGATACACAAGTTATAACAGGCCTAAACTTCTCAAAGAAATGATCTAAGTATGTATAAAGTGAAAAGAGAAGTTACTGTCCAAAGTTGTCTCCTGTTCGGGACTTGGCGAAGCCCCCTTCGCACGTCGAAGTCTGCTTCGGAGGTAGGTGTCGGAGTCTGTCCGAAGTGCCGAGGGTATCGGTGACTAGTCTAGTTCGAAGTGTTGAGAAGCGAAGTGTACTTCGGAGTGAAGTAAAATAGTGTCGAAGCCTGGTTCGAAGTGAACTTCGAGAACAGGACTTCGAACACAGATTCGAATCAAGAGCTTCGGAGCGAAGTCAAACAGTGCCGGAGCCTGCTTCGAAGTATGCACTTCGAAGACACAACTTCGAACACAACTTCGAACCGAGAGCTTCGAAGCACAACCTTCGAACAGAAAAACTTCGAACACAACGCACACAAACAGACAACCTTTGAACAAAGAAGCGAAGTCTGTCACGTGACAGAAAATCAAGTTCGAAGCATACACTCTATCTTCGAACAGAGAAAGCTTCGGAAGGAAAATCGAAGGCTGACGCACCACAAGAAAATCTAAGCGAAGTCTATCAGAACAGACAAACTTCGAATCCAACTTCGAAACCTAACGAAGTGTGCACTTCGAACAGATAGATTCGGAGTATGCTAGTTCGAAGTGTGCGATGCTGTCCATACAGGGAGAACTCCGAAGCTAGCAACTCAGACACATAAACGAAGTTAGAAGTCTGAGCGAAGCTTTTAGAGAGGTTCGATCGGACCCTGCCTCACGGAGTTGAGGGGCTTCGCACTGAACCGAGCTTCGCCGGACACACCCAGAAAAAGGTAAAAAACACTGTCGGGTTCGATCAAAAAGCTGGGGAATAGAAGGTGAAAAGCTGCAGCCGAACACTGTAGCTACAGTAAAGCAGTACTACTTGCAACAACAAGAACTAGTACTACCACCGTGATGAACACATCCAACCGAAGAAGCTTCTCCCCAAGGAATAAATACCACAGCCCGAATCCAACGCAATAACTCCCCAAACTGAACACAATGCAGCCAATAAATACGCCAGGAACCAACGCATTAAAGCATCCAAGGGATACAAGCCAAAATAATGCAAGAACAGAGAGCACCTGGTCCTGGCGGCGCACACAGGAGAGAGAGAGGAAGGGAGCAAAGTGACCCAAAGGGTGGATTTGATTTCAGCACAAAAGGGTAGTCCAAACCCTAGGGATTGGGGTGCTATTTATAGGCAGCCCAACACTAGGAATATTCTACCAGCCCCTTAGGGTTTTACAGACTCAAAAATACAGAAAAAGACTCTACTGCCCTTAGGTATTTTTACAGACACAACTGACTGACTGTGGGCCTAGAGTAACAGATGACATATCCTGAAGCTACTCTTCTGGACAGTCGGATACAGAATCAACGGTTGTCAGTTTTACGCCGAAACTGACAAAGCCTCCACCGGCTTTGCACCAGGTACCCGGATTGGGCCGGCCCGACCCCGCAGCTCTCTCAGCCCGGCAATCGCTCACCGCCCGTGTACCTGAGTCAGTCCTGGTCAACAGCCCAGTGGGTCTTCTACTGCTTCTGGCCCATGCACCCGGATTGGGCCAGCCCGACTTCGCAGCCTCCTCTGCCCGACAGTCGCTCGCTGCCCGTGTACCTGAGTCACACGCGGCCCATAAAACAGCAGATCTCCTCTCTTCTTCAGTCCTCTTTGACTATCGTTGACAATGACTCATCACTTCTAGAGCCATGAGGCCCACGCTATTCAGCATGGCTCCTCAATCTCCCCCTTGATGAGAGCATTGTCAACACTTCTCAATTCTCAGCTCTTCAGCACCTGCGAACACATGTGGAAACACGAAAACAAAACACAAGAGAACAAAGAAAAAATAAGGTAAAAGTATAACCTTAATGACCAAAAGCCAAACAAAAGCAAGAACCGGTCATTATGGTTAACCAAAACACAAAAGCTCAAAATGAGTGCGATTGCAGAACAACAAGGATATCAACAGAGTAAGAACTAACTCCCCCTTAAACTCTGATCCCAAATTTTCTCCCCCTTGTTGACAAGTGAACTCATCAAGCACTCAAACGAGACACAGACTCCCCCTGAAATGCAACTCCCCCTCAAAATATGCAGTGAATGCAGCTGGGGTGCAGGTGGAGTGTAGAAAGCATGCTTCTCAGATATGATTGACTGCAAATACAGTATCTAACATGTACAGCAAAAGAGATACTGTCTAAGATACATGGGATGATCAGTGCAACAGATGATATCTAAAGAAAGTCATTTAGCACGCATTTTTCAGTTTTTGTAAATAAAAGCATCACCACATTTCCGAGTAAACAAGCAAGGTAAAGCATGAGATGCAGAAGCTAACTGATGTCTACCAAGATAAGCTTTGTTCAAAACAAAGTGCTTCAGCAAACTTGTTATCCTTTTAAAATTCAGGCTTTTTCATTTTCCTTTGTCATTTGTGCCAAGGGTTATTTGCATGTCAAGCCTTATGCTAACCGACCAAGTCAAGCCTAGGCCAGAACTGGGCCATCAGAAGCTTAAGACATTGGTCTTGGCATACACTACACTGTCCTAGTTCATACCAAAGTGCTATGGTAAGCAATCCAGAACAATATAGTGCGACAAAGCAAACCCACTTGGATCTTTTCAATCTTAAACACAAAAAGGCATGGAATTTTTCATTCATTTTTATAGCACATTTTCCATGTTAAAGCATAAAGATGTCCAAGTTGCATATCTGCATCTATGTGATGAACTAGCTACAAGGCATGTAACAGATAGCAAAAGCACTCAGCCTACACATGCTAGTTACCAGAAGCAATGGTGATCATTTTTCAAGTTGAAAGCGTAAAAGCCATGCATATGACAGATATCAGACATATCAAATGAACTGAAACAAAGCATGATCATCGACGAGTAATCAAAAGCATGTACCAGCTAGAATAAGTAAAGCAGTTTAATCATATAACAGAAGCAGGCTCAAAAGTGTGATATGTGAATATGTATGATATGAACACACACAAAAAGACTCAAGAAAAAAGTAAAGAGTAAAGAAGAACTGACGCAAAATATCCTAAAAAGGATACACAACACCCAAATCCCCTCGTAAACGCTCAAATGTAGACTGATCTAGGGGTTTGGTAAAAATGTCAGCCAACTGATGATGGGTATCAACATGAATAAGGTCAATGACACCTTTCTCATATTGATCCCGCAAGAAGTGAAAGCGCACATCAATATGTTTGGTTTTTGAATGGAGACACGGGTTTTTCCCTACACTAATAGCACTCGTGCTGTCGCAAAACAATGGAACCCTGGTAGGAAAGAGCAACCCAAAGTCTCGAAGAGTGGAAATCATCCAAACCATCTGTGAGCAGCAGCTAGCAGCAGCTACATACTCAGCCTCTGTGGTCGAAAGAGCAACTCCAGATTGCTTTCGAGAAGACCAAGATACAAGGGAAGAACCAAGAAACTGGCAAGTACCAGAAGTCGACTTGCGATCCAACCGGCACCCACCAAAGTCGGCGTCCGAAAAGCCAGATAAATCAAGTGATGATGATGCTGAATAATAAAGACCAAGATCAGGCGCATAGGTGAGATACCTGAAAATGCGCTTGACAGCCTGCCTGTGAGACGCGCGTGGTGAAGACTGAAAACGCGCGCAAAGTCCCACGGCGAACTGTATGTCCGGTCTTGTTGCCGTTAAGTACAACAGCGAACCGATCATCCCTCGAAACTCTCTCTCATTGACCTTGACACCGCTCTCGTCCTTGTCCAGACCCCCAGAAGTACCCATCGGGGTCATCTGCGGCTTCAATTCACCACCAAAGTCAAATTTCTTAAGCATGTCACGAGTATACTTACCTTGGTGGATGAAGGTGCCGTCCTTGGTCTGCTTGATCTGGAGTCCTAAAAAGTACTTAAGCTCACCCATGAGGCTCATCTCAAACTCACTGTGCATCTGCTCAGAAAACTTGGACACAAGAGAATCAGTAGTACCGCCAAAGATAATATCGTCCACATAAATCTGAGCAACTAAGAAATCTGAAGTATCTCTGAGCAAGAAAAGAGTTTTGTCCACAGAACCCATCACAAAGCCCTTCCCCAACAAAAATTGCTTTAACCGGTCATACCAAGCCCTGGGGGCTTGCTTCAACCCATATAAAGCCTTATGCAACTTAAAAACATGTCGAGGAAACTTAGGGTTCTCAAAGCCGGGGGGTTGCCTAACATACACTTCCTCCTCTATGAACCCGTTCAGAAAAGCACTCTTAACGTCCATTTGAAAAAGCTTAAAACCCTTTGAAACGGCAAAAGCTAGAAGAATACGAATGGACTCAAGACGGGCAACAGGAGCGAAGGTTTCTTCAAAGTCAATACCTTCCTTCTGGCAATAACCCTGGGCAACTAGTCGAGCCTTGTTGCGCACCACAACCCCATCTTCACCTTGTTTGTTCTTGAATACCCACTTGGTGCCTATGGGGTTGCATCCTGGTGGCGGCTCAACCAGTGTCCAAACCCGATTGCGGACAAAATTCTCAAGCTCTTCTTGCATAGCATTAATCCAATTAGAATCAGAAAGAGCATGAGAAGTGTCTCTGGGCTCAAAAGATGCAACAAACGCAGATTCAGCAAACACAGCGAGAGAGGCAGAAGAACGCAAAGTCCTCTCAGACAAATCACCAATGATGAGCTCTGAGGGGTGGTCACGCTGAACTGCTCGGGTTCCCTGGTGATCTGAAGTCACCTCACCGGAGTCAGCAGCTGGCACCTCTGGACTCGACTGAAGGGGCTCGATCGAAGTGGAAGAAGTGATCAGAGGTCCGCCTTCATCATCAGTCGAAGTCACAGAGGGTGTGGGCTCTGCGGGGGATGCAGAAGGCCCGCCCTCAACAGCAGCTGGAGTATCCTCATCTTCCTCGAAAATGGACTCTCCGAGCTCATCATCACCAGAAAGCTCAAAAGAAGGAGTCAAAGAAGGCATGGACTCATCAAAAGAAACCTCACAAGTCTCGACAAGCAGCTGGGATTCGAGGTTCCAAACACGAAACCTCGAGAGTGCAAAGCATAACCAAGAAAAATACCATCCCAGCAACGAGACTCAAATTTGTCCAAACGCCCACCCTTCTTGAGCACAAAGCACTTGCAGCCAAACGCTCGCAAGTGGCTCACCTTGGGCTGTCTGCCAAACCGCAACTCATATGAAGTCTTACCAATGTAAGCTCGAAGAAAAATACGGTTGGCAAGATAGCAAGCCGTGTTCATGGCTTCAGCCCAAAAACGCCTAGGAGTCCTGTTCTCATCGAGCATCGTCCTGGCCATCTCAACTAGCGTGCGGTTTTTTCGTTCCACAACGCCGTTCTGTGGGGGGAGTGTAAGGAGAAGAAAACTGATGGTCCAGACCCTGATCACCACAGAAGCTGACGAACTGAGAGTTCTTAAACTCAGAGCCGTTGTCGGAGCGAATTGCTCGCATCCGACCATTGTTCTCATTCTTCAGCTTCAAAATTAGATCATGGACAAATCGAAAAGTTTCATCCTTAGACTCCAAAAAGAAAACCCACGAGAAACGAGAAAAGTCGTCAACAATCACAAGTGCATACCACTTCCCACCGACTGAGCGTACCCGAGCTGGACCCACAGTGTCCAAATGAAAAAGCTCGCCTGGATACGTAGTCATCACCTGAGTCACAGGTGAGTGAGAAGCGGCAACCATTTTCCCATGACGACAGGGATGACAAACTAGATCCTTCTCCATTTTAAGCTTGGGCAATCCTCGGATGAGGTCCATAGAGCTTAACCTGACTAGCAGATCAAAACTCAAATGACCTAACCTCCTATGCCACTTCCAGAGTTCAGAAGAAGATCCAGCAATCAAACAGCGAGAAGGGCCAAAAGAACTAGAGAAGTCAATTCGAAAAACTTTACCGAAGGGTAAAATCTGACAAACCAAAAACCCTCTAGAATCAACCACAGAAGAATTGCCCTTCTTAAAACGCACTTCCAAACCATCCTCAAGAAGTTGCGAAACAGAAATTAAATTAAAGTTCAGGTGTTTAACCAAAGCAACATTCTTTAAAGAGAAATGATCTGAAATGCTAATTGAGCCTATGCCACTTACTTTCCCTTGACCGCTGTTCCCGAAAGTGATGTACTCTTTGAGCTCGGGGGAGTGAGACTGGAGAACCATCTGCGATGTCCCGTCATGTGGCGAGAGCATCCTGAGTCCATGATCCAAACATCCTCCAGTCCCCGGTCCTGCACAATCAATGTCTGTAAGTGGGAGCAAATGGTCCGGCACCAGGTTTAGCAAAAGAGCTAAACCAGTGTCGAGCCATTTGCTCAAAAGATGGAAAGCGAAAACCATCAAAAGAGTTTGGACCAAAACGCGGCTCAAAGCGCGGTCCACGGTTCTTTCTAACCCTACGGCCACGAGGTCCAGAACCGTAGCCAACTCGGTCTGGAACTCTGCCGGAACGAACACCACCAACTGGAGCACGGGTAGGAAAACCGTCTCCTCTACCACCACCTACACGACGCGGCCTGGCCTCTAGCCTCTCCCCGCGCCGAGGAACACGCAGTCTACCACCCTGCTGGTAGAACTGCACCTGATCACTACGAGCCCTCTCTGCTCTCTCAACCCGCTTCCTCCTGAAGCAAAACTCCGCAAGATGCCCGTCTCTCTGACAATACTCACAGTGATAGGTAGGCTTCTTGGGATGTGGTTGAGGCTTGGGGTTCTTGGGCTTGGTAGTGTTTGGTGTGGTCTTCTTGGGCTGAGAGGGTCCAGGAAGAGAGTCTAGAGAAGAGTGGAGTTGTTTGGGCTTAGGAACCCAGATAGGCTTCTTGGGTGGAGCTTTGGGTGGTTCATGGATCACTCCATCCTTGGGCTGACAAGCCTGAGAGGTCTCAGTGGAGTGAGTCTTGGGATACCTCTGCTCTGGAGTCATTTTACTCCACTCCACTGCCCGGCTGAGGGCACTCTCAAAGTCAGCCTTGGTGTAGGTGTAACCTACTCCAAACCCATCCTTCCTCTTGAACTGCTGGATCATCATGCCAAGCTGTGGCTCTCTGGCACTGATCCAACTCAGGATAGAACGGAGGTAAAAGTTCTCATTCTGAGAATCTGCTAGCTCCTCTCTCAAGGAAGCTAGAACCTCCACCTGAGACAAGCAGGTCTCACACTCATTCTCTACTTGGACAGACTTTCCGGCTTTCAGCTTAATTAATTCCATTCTAAGAGACAGGCAGTTCTCACAAACAGTGGGTGGAACTGACAGTGTCTCAAGCTCTAGCCTAGTCTGCGCAAGCTCAGCTCTCATCCTCTCTAAATCACCCAAATGTTCATTGCCCTTGGATTTCAGCTCAGCTAAGGTAGCTAGATGAGATGGGCAATCAACACAAGGTGCGACGACAGTGGCTTGAGCATCTTTCAGCTCCAGCTGAGCGCTTTCAAGCTTCAGTGGCCAAAGCGTCCCTCTCTTCAACCCTTTCTGTGTACCTGGACTTCAAAGTCGACAGGTCACACAGAAGCACCTCACACTTCGGGCACTCACTGCTATCACCCAAGCAAGGGGAAGAAGATAGACTTTCTATTCTACCGTTGGCCACGGCAAGCTCACTCTCTAGCTCATCTATCCTCTTCTTAGCCCCCCTAAGCAGTTTTTCCCGATACTTCAACTCCTGACGATTGCTTTCAAGTAAATCAACAATTTCACGCTCATAAGATGATACCTTGCTATCGTCGTCGTCGGAGTCGTCGGAGGAGCTCTTTTCTTCTCTATCCCCAAGAGCCATGGAGCAGAAGCTCTTGCGGGATCTTCGGCGCTGGTGTGTAGCGGCTCTTCGGCTTGTCTTCGAAGGCCATGAAGCAGAGGCCCGCCGGATCATCCTTGTCCTTCCCCTTCTTGATGGTGATCTCCTCATCACTTGAGCTCGATGAAGAGGAAGAAGACGTGGATCTCTTGGAGTAGCTCTTCTCCATCTCGGCGAAGAAGGCCTTGTCGCGCTTCTTGTTCTCTCGCCGGTAGTCCTTCAGGGCCTTCTTGAAGAACCGGGTCTTCGGCTTGCCCTTGTTGAAGGAGGGGCTCTCATGCTTTCCGGAGTCGTGGAAGCTGCCATTGGTGCCCTTCTTGTATCCATTGCGCTTGGGGCAGTCGGCGATGAAGTGTCCTGGATCACCACATTCAAAGCATCCGGATTTTGTGCCGTGTCTTTTGAACATTCTTTTATCATAGACACGACGCACCCGGTTGTTAAAGAGACACAAATCATCATCTCCCAACAACTCAAGCTGGTCCTCAGTGATAGACATCAAAGAGAACCCAGCACAACTCACAGCAGAGGGATCAACAGAAGGTGTAGCAAGGGCCAGGGATTTTGATCCAGAGCCAGTGAGATTTGATCTCAACTGGATATCTACCTCAGTGGCCTTCAGCTTGCTAAACAACTCAGAAATGGTCAAGGTATCGTAAGAAGTACTCTCAACGATAGATGATACCTTGATCTCCCAGATCTTTGGGTCCAAGGTATGAAGAACCTTGAGCGCCTGCTCGTGATCTGAGACTAACTGAGCACCCTCAGCCTTGTTGTCCCGAAGCTTGTTAATGATCGACTGAAAGCGACCAAACAAAGCCTCAACAGATTCACCCGGCTTCTGTGTGAAATTCTCATATTCACGCCGGTAGGTCTGATAGAGCCGAGCCTTGACCTGTGCTGTTCCCTCATGGTGTGCCTTGAGGGTAGCCCAGATCTCTCTCGCAGTGGAGAGATGACTCACTCGCTCAAATTCAGTGGGACCTAAACCAGAAAATAAAATGTTCACAGCCTTACTGTTGCTCAGATGCTGAGCAATGATACCAGCAGTACCTTGCTCAGTAACTGGCAGAATGACAAATGTGGTGTGAACGCAAATGTCCCATATGTCCGAACCCTGGCTCATGAGATAGGCTCGCATGCGAGTCTTCCAGTAATTATAGCCATAGGCTTCCAAGGACGGGACCTTGCCAGGAGACGTCATAGTCACTACAGGGGTTTAGAACCGGTTAAGGTATGGAAAAACCCTAACCTCGCTCTGATACCACTTGTAGGACCGAAAGTAGCGACCAGAGGGGGGGGTGAATGGGCGCCTTAAAAATTCTTTCGAATCTATGGCCTGTTCCCAATACCCAACGCACCTCAAAAATACTATGCAGCAGAAAGTAAACAGTAGGCCTAAGTCTAAAGGTTTCTAACCTAGAAGCAACTGATGATATACAGTGTAAAACTAAAGTATTGCAACTAGATAGATACACAAGTTATAACAGGCCTAAACTTCTCAAAGAAATGATCTAAGTATGTATAAAGTGAAAAGAGAAGTTACTGTCCAAAGTTGTCTCCTGTTCGGGACTTGGCGAAGCCCCCTTCGCACGTCGAAGTCTGCTTCGGAGGTAGGTGTCGGAGTCTGTCCGAAGTGCCGAGGGTATCGGTGACTAGTCTAGTTCGAAGTGTTGAGAAGCGAAGTGTACTTCGGAGTGAAGTAAAATAGTGTCGAAGCCTGGTTCGAAGTGAACTTCGAGAACAGGACTTCGAACACAGATTCGAATCAAGAGCTTCGGAGCGAAGTCAAACAGTGCCGGAGCCTGCTTCGAAGTATGCACTTCGAAGACACAACTTCGAACACAACTTCGAACCGAGAGCTTCGAAGCACAACCTTCGAACAGAAAAACTTCGAACACAACGCACACAAACAGACAACCTTTGAACAAAGAAGCGAAGTCTGTCACGTGACAGAAAATCAAGTTCGAAGCATACACTCTATCTTCGAACAGAGAAAGCTTCGGAAGGAAAATCGAAGGCTGACGCACCACAAGAAAATCTAAGCGAAGTCTATCAGAACAGACAAACTTCGAATCCAACTTCGAAACCTAACGAAGTGTGCACTTCGAACAGATAGATTCGGAGTATGCTAGTTCGAAGTGTGCGATGCTGTCCATACAGGGAGAACTCCGAAGCTAGCAACTCAGACACATAAACGAAGTTAGAAGTCTGAGCGAAGCTTTTAGAGAGGTTCGATCGGACCCTGCCTCACGGAGTTGAGGGGCTTCGCACTGAACCGAGCTTCGCCGGACACACCCAGAAAAAGGTAAAAAACACTGTCGGGTTCGATCAAAAAGCTGGGGAATAGAAGGTGAAAAGCTGCAGCCGAACACTGTAGCTACAGTAAAGCAGTACTACTTGCAACAACAAGAACTAGTACTACCACCGTGATGAACACATCCAACCGAAGAAGCTTCTCCCCAAGGAATAAATACCACAGCCCGAATCCAACGCAATAACTCCCCAAACCGAACACAATGCAGCCAATAAATACGCCAGGAACCAACGCATTAAAGCATCCAAGGGATACAAGCCAAAATAATGCAAGAACAGAGAGCACCTGGTCCTGGCGGCGCACACAGGAGAGAGAGAGGAAGGGAGCAAAGTGACCCAAAGGGTGGATTTGATTTCAGCACAAAAGGGTAGTCCAAACCCTAGGGATTGGGGTGCTATTTATAGGCAGCCCAACACTAGGAATATTCTACCAGCCCCTTAGTGTTTTACAGACTCAAAAATACAGAAAAAGACTCTACTGCCCTTAGGTATTTTTACAGACACAACTGACTGACTGTGGGCCTAGAGTAACAGATGACATATCCTGAAGCTACTCTTCTGGACAGTCGGATACAGAATCAACGGTTGTCAGTTTTACGCCGAAACTGACAAAGCCTCCACCGGCTTTGCACCAGGTACCCGGATTGGGCCGGCCCGACCCCGCAGCTCTCTCAGCCCGGCAATCGCTCACCGCCCGTGTACCTGAGTCAGTCCTGGTCAACAGCCCAGTGGGTCTTCTACTGCTTCTGGCCCATGCACCCGGATTGGGCCAGCCCGACTTCGCAGCCTCCTCTGCCCGACAGTCGCTCGCTGCCCGTGTACCTGAGTCACACGCGGCCCATAAACAGCAGATCTCCTCTCTTCTTCAGTCCTCTTTGACTATCGTTGACAATGACTCATCACTTCTAGAGCCATGAGGCCCACGCTATTCAGCATGGCTCCTCAACCATTCAGGCATAGAAGCTGCAGATGAAGAAGTTCCAATATGGCCCACTTCTCTAACATAGTCTCTTCTTTGCCTCTTCGACATACTTTCGAGAGTCCCTCCTCCGGAGATGGAGAGGACTACTCTTTTCCCTCGATCTTGACCCTCGTCCTGCTTCGGAGGTGGCGTAGCATTGACCACCGGAGACTGTCTTGTAGGGTCGAAGTTCTCTATCCGTGCCACAGCCTGGACAGGCTCCGGACGCACTTCGGTCGGAACTCGGTCAGTAGTGCCTCGACCCAAAGTTCTTTCCAAGTACTCGCCTCTTAAAGCAAGTATAGATTTGCACGCATCAGGCGCGTGACTCCGATTCTCACCATGGACACAGTAGAAAAAGGTTTGGGGTTTGCCAGCCGGTTTCCCTGGCAGCCTCTAGCCACTGGTCTTGCTTCCAGAAGGTTGCGAAGTCCTTGGGGCAAATTTCTGCGGAGGTGCAATGTTCAAGACTTCTGAACGAGGATGCTTTTGCCCCCGACGCCTGTCATGATGAGCCTCGAAGCTAGGCCGCTGCGACTGTGTTGAAGTCTTCACTTCCAGCTTGACTTCTTGCACGATT
The DNA here is from genome assembly GCA_019279435.1 of Zizania palustris. Taxonomy (NCBI): domain Eukaryota; kingdom Viridiplantae; phylum Streptophyta; class Magnoliopsida; order Poales; family Poaceae; genus Zizania; species Zizania palustris. Next base: position 86,994,808 of record JAAALK010000287.1, on the reverse strand, counting down.
GATGGAGTTGCGGCAGTTCTCTGGAGCCACCCCTCTTCTGACCTCGCATAATCCTCAAAATAAGACATCAACTGAGCAACAGAAGATATCTGCTTCCAGTGAAGTTTATCAAGGAGGCCCGCATGGGTAACTCCCTCTCGAGCTGCATCAACTACAGAGGATGTAGTTAACCCTCGAATTTGCGACTTCGTATGAGTGAAGCGCTTGAAATACTTCCTTAAGGTCTCTCCGGGGAGCTGCTTCACCTGGAAAAGACTTCCTGTGGACATTGGAGGTACGAAGGTACCCTGAAAATTGCTTATGAACTTCTTCCTTAATTGCTCCCAGGTTCTGATTGACCCTGGCTTCAAGGACCAGAACCACCGCAGTGCCACTCCTTCAAGAGCTAGAGGAAAACATTTGGCCATGGTGTCTCGTACTCCTCCGCTGGCCTCAATTGCTAATGCATAAGAGTGGGAGAACTCCCCAGGGTCTTCGTCTCCGGAATATTTGCAATGCTTCGAAGTTTTGAACTTGGGGTCGAAGCGCACTTTCTGTAACTTAGGATGCAGCGGAGATTCGGTGTCGAAGGAAGCATTCTCCGGGGCTTCAGGATAAGGAAGTTCGTCATCTTCGGGCACTTCAGGGATGACTAGGGTGGCCTGAGAACGAAGCCTATCTACGGCTTCTTGCCACCACCTTGCTACTTCAGCTTGGAGACTGGCCATTTGAGCAGCCATATCGTCAAGACCGTCTTTGTCTCCTCCGGAAGGACCTTCCGGGTCTTGAGAACTATACGCATCAGTTCAAAGTAGAACCTGAGGTGGAAGAGGAACTCCGGGTGGCCGAAGTATGGATGGAGTCGGGGGAGAAACTCCATATGCTCGAGGAAGGGGAATTCCTTCCGGAGTCTAAGGGGGAGGAAATGTCAAAGGTCCTCCGACCTCAACCGTGTTCGAAGATCTTACTCCGGAGGTCCGAGGGGACCTCCGAGTAGGACTACCACCTGAACTCCACTTGGGAGGCATGGTTTGAGAATTTGGTAGAGAACGAAGTTTTTTGGACTAGGTTCCCCACGGACGTCGCAACTGTTGGCGTAAAAGATTACGCTAACAGGTTTTTAGAAGTTATAACTAACAAACAAGGTGTTTGTGAATAAACTGTTTCAAGCCTCCGAGTAGGATAATAGCTCAGAACAGTTCGAAGATGTATATTGAATAACTTAGTATTCCTTTTCTTTACTAGGTAAAATGGGGGGTATTTATAGGCCCAAACATTAAGGAAAAGACCATTTTACCCCTATATTACAACCGACATAGTGGAAACTATTCGGTATCCTAGATAGGGCTAAAACGGTAAAAGACTAATTTGCTGAGAAAGAAGATAGATCTTCCATCTTAGCTGGCAAGGAGGTTCTCTAAGGAGTCTAGCTTTGAAGATACTTCGAACTAGAGCTCGCCTTCATTCTTCTAGCTCAAACCAATGCTCTCCCGGAGTTAGATATTGGAAACCTTTGATTAAATCGTCTGCCTTTGTCTTGATGCAGCAACGGCTTTGAGGATGAAGTATTTTCCCCAAACAGTATTTGATTAGCTTCTGCATCTCATGCCTTGCCAAGTCTAGTATGCTAGTCTGAGTGGTGATGCTTTTATTTGCTAAAATATGAAAATGCTTGCTCATGCTTTTTTTTAGAGTGTATTCACCTGAGCTTTTCATACAATACTTTTAGACAATATTCAAGGAAAATTCTTGTTTGTACTGTAATTAGAGTTTCTCATGTTTCAGAAGCTTGCATCTATACTCTACCCTCACTCCCCTCTTTGCATCTTTTTATTATCTTGATGCTTGCATTGACAAAGGGGGAGAAATGGTTTACATGATGTGTTTGCTTGGTTAAGGGGGAGTAATGACTTTCATAATGCATTGATGTTTTTCCCAACAAAGATGCTTTGTATTTGCTTGGTTAAGGGGGAGTAATAGCTTTCATGATGCATTTATGCTTTTCCCAACAGAGATGCTTTGTGTTTGCTTGGTTAAGGGGGAGTAATAGCTTTCATGATGCATTGATGCTTTTGCCAACAAAGATGCTTTGTTATGCATGAGTTTTTGCCAAAGGGGGAGATGTTTTATCAAGTGACATGTTTCTGCTTTTTTTTTAGTTTTTATGGTCACTTATGCATTGAACTTGAAACTTTCATCATGTTTCTGTTTGGGGTTGTCAATGCACTCATCAAGGTAAAGATTGTAAAACCAAGTGAGGTCGCACTGTGGTTTTTGTCTGTATGATGACTGATTGACAAGGTTGAGTGATTTGTAGTGATGAGTGAGTGAGTTGTGGCTTGATTGCATCGATGTGATCGATGTGTGGATATGGATTATGCCGAGGGGATCAGTGTGCGTTGCGTCTCTTGTTTGGCTTGTCTCATGTGTGCAGGGTGGAGATGCTAACCAACTGTCAACGGCGGGTGATCAAGGGTCGAGCGGGGAGCTCGATGCTAGAGGATCAAGGATGTCGGGTGAAGTTGGAGATGATCTCAGGAGTGCACGAGAAGATAGAGCAAGACATGGACAGACGGATGGTCGAGATAGCGTGACCGGTGTACAGTGTCATTCGCCACTGTAGGATAGGAAGCAATCACAGGTACTGTTCTGGTTTATCTTTTAGGAAGATTTCTGTACTAGTTTTCTCGCTGAATGTCATTTTGTCGAGAGTTTTTGTTTGCCACTGGACTGTGTTGCCTGGAACAGCTGATGTTGTGCATCACCGAGAGATTCATGAGAGCACTGTTCCTCTTTTGTGTGTACTTTTGAGTTGAACTTTTGTAAGAACAATATATTTCTAGTTTGAACTTTTATGAGAACAATATATTTCGGTATTTACTTTGGATGATGTTGTTCATCATCTGGCATAAATTGTTCTTATGCTTCTTTGTTGATTAAAATCATCAACTTCTAATCTACAGCAAAGTTTCTTCTAGATTTCTTTTCCCTATGCAGTTCATGTGTTCGTTCTGGTCATTCAACCACTGATGATGTTTTTGTTGGCCAGCGCAATTTTATTGTCTTGCACTACTGTGAATTTATTTTGCTTTTGGCCTCCATTCTACTCAAGTGATTGCATCTGCGGTCAGTTTTCTTTTATGAATCACACTCATTTTCTGTTATTCATTTTATGTACGAGTGTTTGAGTATCCATCTCACTGTGCTATCAACATAGCATTCATAGCAGCAATTTCTGTGTGCTGATCACACAAGTGACATGTCTCCATCTCCTTTCACCCGAGCTATTCAAACCAGGACATCTTCCTGGTTATCTCTTACATTTTCCGTGTAATCTCCTCTTGAAGCAGCAGCCGAAGCAAAGTTCTTTAGATCTTGGCCAAAATGCATGACCAGCAATGCTGATGTCATTTCTTTTTGAGCACGTTACTGCTTTTTATTTAGTTCTGGCGTTAACACAAATGTCCATCAACTGTTGATGTTTTCTGGGCTTGCTGTTCAATGGAGTGCATGATCTGCTCTTAGCTTATTTTGTTTTTTTTCTGGTTGTTGATAAGTTTGCATCAATTTGTGTGTTAATGCAAATTAATTTTTCTGAGATTAATTCATTCGCTTCTGCTTGTTCATTAAGCGTGATAGCAATTGTTTTATCAGAGATTTTGCTCTATTATTATATTTGCTTCCGCTTGTTCTTTTAGAGGTGCGTTGGGTGTTTTCAAAAGGCCACTGTTGACGTAAAAGATTACGCTAACAGGTTTTTGTAGATTAGAAACTAACAAACGAAGTGTTTGCGAAGTGAACTGTTCTAAGCCTCCGAAAGGATAACAACTTAGAATAGTTCGAATGTGTGTATTGAATAGATTGTATTCGGTCCCTATTACAGGGTGAAATGGGGGGTATTTATAGGCCCAAATATTAAGGAAAAGACCTATTTACCCCTCTATTACAACCGACATAGTAGAAACTATTCGGTACCCTTGATAGGGCTAAAATGGTAAAAGACTAATCTAATAAGAAAAAAAACAAGTCTTCCATCTTAGCTGGCAAAAAAGATCTCAAAGTGCCTTAGTTCGAAAATATACTCCGAACCAACGCCTATCTTCGTACTTCGAGCTTGACTTAGGACATCTTCGAAGATGGACGTCTGGGAACCTTCGAATCCATTATCTGCCTTTGTGCTGTTACGGCAATAACCCTGAGGATGGGATATTTTCCCCCAACAGTAGCACCTCGAATACGCTTCTCCATTTAACCTGTAATGTTAGGAGATCAGTATACAGAAGGAAAAAATACCAGGCGTAGGGGTTATTAGATTTTAATTCATCTCCGAAATGTACGAAGATATAAAACTTCAAATCAGTCTTAAGACAATTACTTTCGAACTATCTTAGAACTGACTCAGGAAGTTCGAAAGCCTTTTAGACTTAGAAGAAATAGCCGTTAGCTTTCTACTTCTAACGGAAACTGCAGAATGCGTTAATTTCGGAGAAAAGTAACGGGCAGGAATGCGAAACGGCATGGACTAACGGTAAAAATGTAAAGTCTCTGCTATAAATAGAGGGCCTAGAACTTTCCTGTTTACCTTTCCACTGCTCCCTTGCAAACAAACACCCTCTGAGCCCTTTGAGCCCTAGCCTCCATTTTTCCTCCAAAGTAACCCAGTAACTTCTATGGCGAAAACCAAGAGTTTTGGAGCCCCTTCGGCCTTGGCCCGGCATCAGGCGGCTGCAGCAGCAGCGGCCGCGGCGTTGGCGACAGCGCCTCCAACACCCGCAACGACATCCATTGCGGTAGGAGGGGGAAATCCCCAAAATGTTGGTGATCAAGGTCTCTGCCCGCCATCAACGAAGTATTTGGATCAATCCTTCCAACTGGGACCTTCTACCTGCAAGAGAGAAACACTGGCAGTCACAGTAGAAGGGAAGATTAGTACCGGAGTCATGATCCGCAAACCTGGAAAGGAGCTTATCCCGTCGCCAAGGCCCAGAGAAGTGGTCATATTCGAAGCCTTCTTCGAAGCTAGCTTGGGCCTTCCGGCAGTAGACTTCTTGGCCGAGGTACTTGATTTGTTTCACATCACCCTTCCTCAACTTTCTCCGAACGCCGTAGCTCGCTTAGCTATTTTCGAATGGGCGTTAAGAGCCGAAGGCTGTGAGGGGAGGGCAGAGATCTTCGCTGCGCTACATAGAGCTTCATGCCAGCCAAAAACCTTCGTAGGCCCCGGAGGTGAAAAAGTGGTAGTAGTCTTCGGAAGTATTAACTTCAGGCTTCGGTATGAATATGCCCTTCAATTTCCCGCTAAGGCCATCAATGCAAGATGGTATACCGACTGGGTCATGAGATGGTTTTATGCCGAAGTTGGGGCGAGCAATCCTCTGGCCGGACCTCTGAGAGAAATCCAATTCCGGAAGGAAGCCTTAGTGCATCCAAACCAAGGTCAGCTCGAAGCTCGCCTTAACCTATTTCAGAAGATCAGTCGAAGGTTGAGCATGCGAGACTTAGCCGAAGAGTTCCTCGGGTTACAAATCTCTCCGCTGATGGCCAACTAGCCTATCATCTTCGAAGAGGATTCGGAAGGCGGTCTCCGAAAAATCACTTCGACTTCGAGCCCTGCAGGTAACTTCGAAGACAACATGTATTATGCATATTCATTCGAAGAAATAACTAACTTGATTCATTTTTTAGCTTCTTCAGCCCCTATTACTTCGGAGCAAATCGTAAGGGTTTCGGAGAAGATTTTGGGCGCTCCAACTCCGACCGAGAAGGAATGGAGAATCAAGTTCGTCGGGAGTTGGGAGAGATTTAACAGGGTGTGGGGAATGCTGGAAATCGTTTCACCCCCTTTGATGGATTGGGTACCTTCGAAGAAAGGGCCCAAAAAGAGGAAAGCCGAAGCTGGGACTTCGAGCTCCGCCAAGACTCCGGTCAAGAAGGTGGCTCGGAAACCAAAGAATCTCGCACCTTCGAGCCCAAGGGCTTCAGTCTCTGACTCCCAAGAAGACGAAGGGAGGTTGCTTGTGCGTCTGATAGACGAAGATGCATCTCAAAGGACTGCACAAGCCGAAGTACCTGCGAACGTGCCGGAGTCTCAAGATAACCTTGAGCAACCAAGGACTTCGGCAGTTCAAGAGGATTTACCTCAGGACGAAGTTCCTGTGAATGAGAGTGGGTTCGAAGTTACAATGGCTTCGATTCCTGAAGAGGCAACAAGGACTGCTCAGGAAGATGCTCCTGCAGTCGAAGACTTAACGGCTGATTCGGATGAAGATCTCGCCTTCGATCCGCCGAACAGTCCAATGATTACCCCTCGCCAAAATGTCGAAGGTAGACTTCGAATAAATCTTTCATTTTTATTTTGTGTATTTATACAATGTATAAAACCTTTGTTTTTACAGAGACCACTCCTGTGGAAGAGGTCCGCCAGGAAGAAATAATCCCTGGACCTTCGACGACTTCGGAGCCAACCCAAAGAGCTACTCAAATGGGACCTGGAAGAACCCCTCCCTGCTGCGAGTTCCGGATTAACTCCGTCTGATTCAACAGACGAGAGTCAATCTTTCGAGGAGGGCCAGTATCCAGGGGCTCCGTGTAGGACCGAAAGTAGCGACCAGAGGGGGGTGAATGGGCGCCTTAAAAATTCTTTCGAATCAATGGCCTGTTCCCAATACCCAACGCACCTCAAAAGACTAAGCAGCATAAAATAAACAGAAAGCCTAAGTCTAAAGGTATCTAACCTAGAAGCAACTGATGTCAAACACAGAACTATCAAAGAAGTGCAACTAGGTAGATAAACAAAGTATGTAAGGCCTAAACTTCCCAATGAAATGATCTAAGTATATGTAAAGTGAAATGAGAAGTTACTGTTCAGATTTGTCTCCTGTTTGAAACTTGGCGAAGCCTGATTCGCTGGTCGAAGCCAGCTTCGGAGGTTGGTGACGAAGCCTGCTTCAGAGGACGGTTGCGAAGCCTGCTGAAGGCTGTTGTGAAAATGCCGAAGGTGTTTTGGTCTAGCCTAGTTCGAAGTGGCAAGAAGCGAAGTATGCTTCGAAGCGAAGTATGACAAAGTCGGAGTCTGCTTCGAAGTATGTACTTCGAAGGCAAGGCTTCGAACACAGCTTTGAACACAGCTTCGAACCAAGTGCTTCGAAGTTAGACCTTCGAACAGAAAACTTCGAACGCAACGCAAACAAACAACCTTCGAACAAAGAAGCGAAGCCTGTCACACGACAGAGGCACCAAATTCGAAGCCTACACTCTAGCTTCGAAAAGAGCAAGCTTCGAAAAGAGAAGCGAAGACTGACACGCCACAAAGAAACCAAAACGAAGCCTTGCAGAACGACGGGCTTCGAACCCAACTTCGAAACCTATCAAAGTGTGGACCTCGAACAGCTAGGGTCGGAGTACCTTCGCACTGTCGTTCGAAGTATGTGATGCTGTCCGTTAAAAAGGTACTTCGACGCTAGACACATAGAATACAAAAATGCAGTTCGAAGTTCGAACGAAGCCTCTGAGTGTATCCGATCGAAGCCTGCCTCACGGAGCTGAGGGGCTTCGAGCTGAGATGATGGCTTCGCCAGGAAATAGCCAGAAAAGTTTCTAGAGCCTGTCAACTTCGATCGAAAAGCTGAGCAGTAAAAGCAAAAAGCTGGCTCACGAGTACTGTTGCTACAGTGGAAGAGTACTACTTGCAAACAGCAAGAACTAGTACTCTGCTCGTGAAGAACAGAAGCAACCCCACGCCAGCCGAAGCCCAAAACTCATCAAAAATGCCTGTGCACGTGAATCGAAACAACAAATAATGCTGTGCATGGATGGAGAATCGAAGCTTCAAAGCACTGTAGGAAAGAAATAAATGCAAGGCAAAAATCAGGAGCAAAAACTCCCTGGCGGCGCAAGCAAGAACAGGAGAGGAGAGAGACAAGGCAAGAGACAAAAAGTGACCCAAAGGAGTAGTATTAATTTCAGCCAAAAGGGTAGTCCAAACCCTAGGGATTGGGGTCCTATTTATAGGCTCCCAACACTAGGAACATTCCACCTGCCCCTTAGGGTTTTTTACAGACGCAAGAATAAAGGAAAAGACTCTACTGCCCTTAGGTATTTTTACAGACAAGACTAACTAACTGTGGGCCTAGAGTTACAGATGACTTATCCGGAAGCTAAGCTTTCGTAGCGACTACGGCTTCTCTTCAGGACAGTCGGATACAAGATCGATGGTCGTCAGTTTTGCGCCGAAACTAACAAAGCCTCCACCAGCTTTGCACCAGGTACCCGGATTGGGCCGGCCCGACTCCGCAGCTCTCTCAGCCCGGCAATCGCTCACCGCCCGTGTACCTGAGTCAGTCCTGGTCAACAGCCCAGTGGGTCTTCTACTGCTTCTGGCCCATGCACCCGGATTGGGCCAGCCCGACTTCGCAGCCTCCTCTGCCCGACAGTCGCTCGCTGCCCGTGTACTTGAGTCACACGCGGCCCAAGAAACAGCAGATCTCTTCTTCTTCTGTCCTCTTTGACTATCGTTGATAATGACTCATCACTTCTGGAGCCATGAGGCCCACGCTATTCAGCATGGCTCCTCAATCTCCCCCTTGATGAGTGCATTGTCAACACTCCTCTTCTTCAGCTCTTCAGCACCTGCGAGCAAATGTGGAAACACGAAAACAAAACACAAGAAAACAAAGAAGAAGAAAAATAAGGTAAAAAGTTTTACCCTAATGACCAAAAGCCGAACAAAAGCAAGAAGCAGTCATTATGGTTAACCAAAACGTAAAAGCTCAAAATGAGTGCGATTTCAGAACAACAAGGATATCAACAGAGTAAGAACTCCCCCTTAAACTCTGATCCCAAATGTTCTCCCCCTTGTTGACAAGTGAACTCATCAAGCACTCAATAGAGACACATATTATCCCTGAAATGCAACTCCCCCTCAAAGTATGCGGTGAATTCAACTGGAGTGCATAAGGAGTGTAGAAAGCATGCTTCTCAAATATGATTGACTGCAATTACAACATCTAACAAGTATAGCAAAAGAGATACTGTCTAAGACACATGGCATGATCAGTGCAACAGATGATATCTAAAGAAAGTCATTAGCACGCATTTTTCAGTTTTTGCAAACAAAAAGCATCACCACATTTTCCAGTAAAACAAGCAAGGTAAAACATGAGATGCAAAAGCTAACTGATATCTACCAAGATAAGCTTTGTTCAGAAACAAAGTGCTTCAGCAAAACTTGTTATCATTTCAATTTTCAAGCTTTTTCTTTTTCCTTTTTCATTTTTGCCAGGGGTTATTTGCATGTCAAACCTTATGCTGACCGACCAAGTCAAGCCTAGGCCAGATCTGGACCATCAGAAGCTTAAGACATTGGTCTTGGCATACACTACACTGTCCTAGTTCATATCAAAGTGCTATGGTATGCAGTCCAGAACAAATGTAATGCGACAAAAGCAAACCCACCTGGATCTTTTCAAGTTATGCACAAAAAGGCATGGAATTTTCATTGTTCTCAAATTTTCATCATTTTTATAGCACATTTCCATGTTTAAAGCATATAGATGTCCAAGTTGCATATTTGCATCTAAGTCAGAAACTAGCTACAAGGCATGTATCAGATAGCAAGAACATTCAGCCTACGCATGCTAGTTACCAGAAGCAATGGTGATCATTTTTCAATTTTAAAACATAAAAGCTATGCATATGACAGATATCAGACATATCATTTGAACTGAAGCAAAGCAAGATCATCGACAAGTAATCAAAAGCATGTACCAGCTAGAACAAGTAAAGTAGTTCAATCATATAACAGAAGCAAACTCAAAAGTGTGATATGTGAATATGCAGGATATGAACACACACAAAAGGACTCAAGAAAAAAGTAAAGAAGAAAGAAGAGCTGACGCAAAATATCCTAAAAAGGATACACAACACCCAAATCCCATCGTAAACGCTCGAATGTAGACTGATCTAGGGGTTTGGTGAAAATATCAGCCAACTGATGATGGGTATCAACATGAACAAGGTCAATGACACCTTTCTCATATTGATCCCGCAAGAAGTGAAAGCGCACATCAATGTGTTTGGTTTTTGAATGGAGACATGGGTTTTTCCCTACACTAATTGAACTGGTGCTGTCGCAAAACAAAGGAACTCTGGTAGGAAAGAACAACCCAAAATCTCGTAGAGTGGAAATCATCCAAACCAACTGTGAGCAGCAGCTAGCAGCAACTACGTACTCAGCCTCTGTGGTGAAGACTGAAAACACGCGCAAAGTCCCACGGCGAACTGAATGTCCGGTCTTGTCGCCGTTAAGTACAGCAGCGAACCGATCATCCCTCGAAACTCCCTTTCATTAACCTTGATGCCGCTCTCGTCCTTGTCCAAACCCCCAGATGTACCCATCGGGGTCATCTGCGACTTCAATTCACCACCAAAGTCAAATTTCTTAAGCATGTCGCGAGTGTACTTACCTTGGTGTATGAAGGTGTCGTCCTTGGTCTGCTTGATCTGGAGCCCTAAGAAGTACTTGAGCTCACCCATGAGGCTCATCTCAAACTCACTGTGCATCTTCTCAGAGAACTTGGACACAAGAGAATCGGTAGTACCGCCAAAAATAATATCGTCCACGTAAATCTGAGCAACTAAGAAGTCTGAAGCAACTCTAAGCAAAAAGAGAGTTTTGTCCACAGAACCCATCACAAAGCCCTTCCCCAACAAAAACTGCTTCAACCGGTCATACCAAGCCCTGGGGGCTTGCTTTAACCCGTATAAAGCTTTTTGCAATTTAAAAACATGTCGAGGAAACTTAGGGTTCTCAAAACCGGGGGGTTGCCTAACATAAACCTCCTCTTCTATGTACCCGTTCAGAAAAGCACTCTTAACATCCATTTGAAAAAGCTTAAAACCCTTCGAAACGGCAAAAGCTAGAAGAATACGAATGGACTCAAGACAGGCAACAAGAGCGAAGGTTTCTTCAAAGTCAATACCTTCCTTCTGGCAATAACCCTGGGCAACTAGTCGAGCCTTGTTGCGCACCACAACCCCATCTTCACCTTGTTTGTTCTTGAATACCCACTTGGTGCCTATGGGGTTGCATCCTGGTGGCGGCTCAACTAATGTCCAAACCCGATTGCGGACAAAATTCTCAAGCTCTTCTTGCATAGCATTAATCCAATTAGAATCAGAAAGAGCATGAGAAACATCTCTGGGCTCAAAAGATGCAACAAACGCAGATTCAGCAAACACAGCAAGAGAGGCAGAAGAACGCAAAGTTCTCTCAGTCAGATCACCTATGATGAGCTCTGAGGGATGGTCACGCTGAACGGCTCGGGTTCCCTGGTGATCTGAAGTCACCTCACCAGAGTCAGCAGCTGGCACCTCTGGACTCGACTGAGGGGGCACGATCATAGTGGAAGAAGTGATCAGAGGTCCGCCCTCATCCTCAGTCGAAGTCTCAGAAGGTGTGGGCTCTGCGGGGGATGCAGAAGGCCCACCCTCATCAGCAGCTGGAGTATCCTCATCTTCCTCGAAGATGGACTCTCCGAGCTCATCATCACCAGAAAGCTCAAAAGAAGGAGTCAAAGAAGGCAAGGACTCATCAAATGAAACTTCACAAGTCTCGACAAGCAGCTGGGATTCGAGGTTCCAAACACGAAAACCTCGGGAATGCAAAGCGTAGCCAAGAAAAACACCATCCCAGCAACGAGACTCAAACTTGTCCAAATGCCCTCCCTTCTTGAGCACAAAGCACTTGCAGCCAAACGCTCGCAAGTGGCTCACCTTGGGCTGTCTGCCAAACCGCAGTTCATATGATGTCTTACCAAGGTAAGCTCTAAGAAAGATGCGGTTGGCCAGATAGCAAGTCGTGTTCATGGCTTCAGCCCAAAAACGCCTAGGAGTCCTGTGCTCATCAAGCATCGTCCTGGCCATCTCGACTAGCGTGCGGTTCTTTCGTTCCACAACGTCGTTCTGTGGGGGAGTGTAAGGAGAAGAAAATTGATGGTCAAGACCCTGATCACTACAGAAGCTGACGAACTGAGAGTTCTTGAACTCAGATCCGTTGTCGGAGCGAATTGCTCGCATCTGACCATTGTTCTCATTCTTCAGCTTCAAAATCAGGTCATGAACAAAATGAAAAGTTTCATCCTTAGATTCCAAAAATAAAACCCACGAGAATCGAGAAAAGTCATCAACAATTACAAGTGCATACCACTTCCCATCGACTGAGCGTACCCGAGCTGGACCTACAGTGTCCAAATGTAACAGCTCGCCCGGATACGAAGTCATCACCTGAGTCACAGGTGAGTGAGAAGCGGCAACCATTTTCCCATGACGACAGGGATGACAAACTAGATCCTTCTCCATCTTAAGCTTGGGCAATCCTCGGATGAGGTCCATAGAGCTTAACCTGAGTAGCAGATCAAAACTCAAGTGACCTAACCTCCTATGCCACTTCCAGAGCTCAGAGGAAGATCCAGCAATCAAACAGCGAGAAGGGCCAAAAGAACTAGAGAAGTCAATTCGAAAAACTTTACTGAATGGTAAGATTTGGCAAATCAAAGACCCTCTAGAATCAACCACAGAAGAATTGCCCTTCTTAAAACGCACTTCCAAACCATCCTCAAGAAGTTGCGAAACAGAAATCAAGTTGAAGTTCAAATTTTTAACCAAAGCAACATTCTTCAAAGAGAAATGATCTGAAATGCGAATTGAGCCTATGCCACTTACTTTCCCTTGACCGTTGTTCCTAAACGTGATGTATTCTTTGGACCTCGGGGGAGTGAGACTGGAGAACCATCTGCGATGTCCCGTCATGTGGCGAGAACATCCTGAGTCCATGATCCAAACGTCCTCCAGTCCCCGGTCCTGCACAATCAGTGGCTGTAAGTGGGAGCAAAGTGTCCGGCACCAGGTTTAGCAAAAGAGCTAAACCAGTGTCGAGCCATCTGCTCAAAAGATGGAAAGCGAAAACCATCAAAAGAGTTTGGACCAAAGCGCGGCTCAAAGCGCGGTCCTCGGTTCTGCCTAACCCTGCGGCCACAAGGTCCAGAACCATAGCCAACACGGTCTGGAACTCTGCCAGAACGGACACCACCAACTGGAGCACGGGCAAGAAAGTCGTCTCCTCTACCACCACCTACACGACGCGGCCTGGCCTCCAGCCTCTCCCCGTGCCGAGGAACACGCAGTCTACCATCCTGCTGGTAGAACTGCTCCTGATCACTACGAGCCCTCTCTGCTCTCTCAACTCGCTTCCTCCTGAAGCAGAACTCCGCAAGATGCCCGTCTCTCTGACAATACTCACAATGATAGGTGGGCTTCTTGGGATGTGGTTGAGGCTTGGGATGTTTTGGCTTGGTAGTGTTTGGTGTGGTCTTCTTGGGTTGAGAGGGTCCAGGAAGAGAGTCTAGAGAAGAGTGGAGGTGTTTGGGCTTAGGAACCCAGATAGGCTTCTTGGGTGGAGCTTTGGGTGGTTCATGAATCACTCCATCCTTGGGCTGACAAGCCTGAGAGGTCTCAGTGAAGTGAGTCTTGGGATACCTCTGCTCTGGGGTCATTTTGCTCCACTCCACTGCCCGGCTAATGGCACTCTCAAAGTCAGCCTTGGTGTAGGTGTAACCTACCCCAAACCCATCCTGCCTCTTGAACTGCTGGATCATCATGCCAAGCTGTGGCTCTCTGGCACTGATCCAACTCAGGATAGAATGGAGGTAAAAGTTCTCATTCTGAGAATCTGCTAGCTCCTCTCTCAAGGAAGCTAGAACCTCCACCTGAGATAAGCAGGTCTCACACTCACTCTCTACTTGGACAGACTTTTCGGCTTTCAGCTTGATCAACTCCATTCTAAGAGACAGACAGTTCTCACAGACAGTGGGTGGAACTGACAGTGTCTCAAGCTCTAGCCTAGTCTGGGCAAGCTCAGCTCTCAACCTCTCCAAATCACCCAAATGCTCATCGCCCTTGGATTTCAGCTCAGCTAAAGCAGCTAGATGAGTTGGGCAATGAACACAGGGTGTGACGACAGTGGCTTGAGCATCTTTTAGCTCCAGCTGAGTGCTTTCAAGCTCAGTGGCCAAAGCGTCCCTCTCATCAACCCTTTCTGTGTACCTGGACTTCAGAGTCGACAGGTCAAACAGAAGCACCTCATATTTCGGGCACTCACTGTTATCACCCAAGCAAGGAGAAGAAGATAGACTCTCGATTCTGCCGTTGGCCACGGTAAGCTCACTCTCTAACTCATCTATCCTCTTCTTAGCCCCCCTAAGCAATTTTTCCCGATATCTCAACTCATGACGATTGCTCTCAAGTAAATCAACTATTTCGCGCTCGTAGGATGATACCTTGCTGTCGTCGTCGTCAGAGTCATCGGAGGAGCTCTTTTCTTCCTTATCCCCAAGAGCCATTGAGCAGAAGCTCTTGCGGGATCTTCGGCGCTGGTGTGAGCGGCTCTTCGGCTTGTCTCCGAAGGCCATGAAGCAGAGGCCCGCCGGATCGTCCTTGTCCTTCCCCTTCCTGATGGCGATCTCCTCATCGCTTGAGCTCGATGAAGAGGAAGAAGACGTGGACCGCTTGGAGTAGCTCTTCTCCATCTCGGCGAAGAAGGCCTTGTCGCACTTCTTGTTCTCTCGCCGGTAGTCCTTCAGAGCCTTCTTGAAGAATTGAGTCTTCGGCTTGCCCTTGTTGAAGGATGAACTCTCGTGCTTGCCGGAGTCATGGAAGCTGCCACCGGTGCCCTTCTTGTATCCATTGCGCTTGGGGCAGTCGGCAATGAAGTGTCCTGGATCACCACACTCAAAGCATCCGGATTTTGTGCCGTCTTTTGAACATTCTCTTATCATAGACACGACGCACCCGGTTGAGAGAGGGGACTCGAGAAGATTTTAGACAGGTTTAGGCCTGCCTGGGAATAATAGCCCTACTCATGTATGTGTATGATTATAAGAGGGAGTCCTCAAGATGGGTCTCTCAGTATGCGAGCTCTCTCTTTCCTAAAGCCTCCAACTGGTCCTTTTATATGAGAAGGACATGGGGGTTACATGAAGATAAATGATGTGCTAATGGTAGTATAAACATACACGTAATGGCGGGTTATTGACAGGAATAACCATAATGTTATAATGACGGTCTTGATGAAGGTAATCATTGCCTTGATGGATTGCAAACCGTTTGTTAGAGTTCAAGCACTCGGACAAGCATCTTCCCGAAGCAGAGTTGTGGTCCCCCAAAGTCAGTCTTCATAAGTTACCTGACTGCCTGACAATCGGCTAGAAACCACTTGGCAAGGTACCCGGGGTTATATCCCCGACAACAGCACCCGAGCTTTTTTGGCGTGCGACTGACACAAAGCAGATGGAAAGAGCTCTAAATGATTTTGTTGGTGATATGATCTTCTCGATCGGTGCACCGCCCAAGTGCACCTACCGAGTGCTGCCCCTAAGGCTGAAGTTTCTTCAAGGAATAAGCTTCAGTCTCAAAAATGACTTCTGAAAACTTTTCTTCGGCGTCGATAAGTAGTGCAACCGTATGGATCCATTGTCGGTGAAAGGAACCACATAGAATGGTGGCAGTTGATGCTATCAGTTCTGAATGGCTTGTGCAACTTCTACTATTGCTTTTGGCAGATGGAGTGAGGGAAACCCTCACTTTTTTCTTCATCTTCTATTGCGCGGTTCTCTTGGCAAGAAGGTGGTCAATGGTTGTGGGCTTTATCTTCCCGATGGTAAGGCCACAAAGTATATCCCTGTGCTGCTCCCTTCTTCCAATAAGGGGTGGCAATTGAGTTGGTTTTATGTGGCCAACCACGAGCCATCCGTTTCTCTAGAGATTGATCGACTGCCGAAGACGACGCTCACTTAGACTGACCGGTGCCCCGCTAAGGAGGAGGGGTAGGTCGATGAGCTGGTGGTCTTGATTTATCAGCTTCGTGAGGACAATGTTACTAGTCTTCATGTGGTGGTGAGCTTCCTGCTTCACCGAATCATACCGCTAAAGCAATTGCTCCACCCTAACTTTGAGTATTCGGGTCTCAAAGACCCGACAATGGAGTCGGCTGATATTCCACCTAGGTCGGAGGTAGAGGCAAGGGTGCATAGTGTCTTCGCTGGCAAGGTTGTGGTTCGAAGCTTCACTTGAAGGATATAAACAAGAAAATTCCGATATGGTATCGGAAGTTCCAAAAGCCAGATGTTCTGATTTGGAATTGGAGAGAATTGTACTAATATGAAGTTTCGATATGTGTATCGGAAGTTCTGAGGTGGGCGAAAATAGATTGGATCTGTTGTGTGTCGTACTGAATCAGGGGACCTAAAATACCATATCAGAAGTTCTGATCGAGAATCGAAAGTTCCGATGTGGGCAAACAGATTGGATCTGTTACGAACACAAATTGGCTGTAACCAATTTTGGGGTTTCGAGATGTGGACGACTAGGGGATCTTAGCCCTATATAAATAGAGGAGGAGGAGGTCTTGGAAGAAGCAATAAGCATAGATTAGACCTAGCCACCATAGACTCCTCTCCTCCCTTTCTCGGTCTCAACTGTTGAGAGCAAGGATTTCCTGTCTCTCACGTGCGGTGCTAGCACACTGCCATGGGAGGAATTCTATCCCTGTACATGTGGATATCATGGAGGCGTTGCTCCAACAGCGACGCTCGTGGACTTCTTCACATGAAAAACTATGTCGTCTTCATCAATCAAATTGGTGAGGGATGGCAAGAACGAAGTGAGGATAGGCTTGACACGCTACTCTGATAACTTCTTCTACTGCACCTAGCGCATCTCGTGCTAGAAGGTAACGATTGTTGGCGTAAAATATTACGCTAACAGGTTTCTGAAGATTAGAAACTAATAAACGAAGTGTTTGCGAAGGAAACTATTCCAAGCCTCCGAAAGGATAATAACTTAGAATAGTTTGAAAGTATGTATTGAAAAAATGTATTCGGTCCCTCTTACAGGGTGAAACGGGGGGTATTTATAGGCCCACACATTAAGGAAAAGACCCTTTTACTCCTCTATTACAACCGACATAGTGGAAACTATTCAGTACCCTTAATAGGGCTAAAATGGTAAAAGACTAATCTAATGAGAAATAAGATAAGTCTTCCTATCTTAGCTGGCAAAGAAACTCTCGGAAGAGTCCAGGTTCGAAGATATACTCCGAATTGGAGTCCATCATCATACTTCGAACTTGACTCAATACATCTCCGGAGTCATATGCTAGAAATCTTGAACTTAATCATCAACCTTTGTCCTGTTACTGCAATAACCCTGAAGATGGAATATTTTCCCCCAATAGTAGCCCATCGAATATGCTTCTCCGCTAAATCTGTTTACGGAAGTCTTTTTTACGGGCTATCTTTTTTACGGAAGTCTTGGCTGGTGTCGAAGTCCCGGCATCTGCTTTCCTCTTCTTCGGGCCAAGCTCAGAAGGCACCCAGTCCAGAAGAGGAGGAGCTATGACTCCGAGTACGCCCCATACTCGGTTAAGTCGCTCCCAACTACCCACCAGTTTCTTCCTCCACTCCTTTTCAGCCGGGGTAGGAGCCCCAAGAATCTTCTCCGAAGCTCAAACGACTTGCTCCGAAGTCATAGGGGCTTGTGAAGCTGAATGATAAGTTTTTATTAGTCATTTCGTGAAATAATCATATATAAAACATGTTGTAGTTTTTGGAGTTACCTGCAGAGCTCAAGTTTGAAGAAATTTTTCGAAGTCCTCCCTCTGGATCCTCTTCGGCTAAGTCTCGCATGCTCATGCGGCGACTAATTCATTGGAGGAGATTAAGGCGGGCTTCGAGCTGGCCGGGGTCTGGGTGGACTTCCAGTACTACAAACCGTCACTGTAGTGGTGTTGGACAAAACCACTGTAGTGGCGGACCATTAGATGCCCGCCACTACAGTTGCTGGTGCTGACGGCAGCACCAGCGCCCGCCACTACTATTGGTAAAGTAGTGGCGGTCGGTGCTGACGTCATCCCGGATCGCCACTATTTTACCAATAGCAGTGGCGGGCGCTGGTGCTGCCCGTCGCTGCTAAGCTGCCCGCCACTAAAGTATTGATGACATCACTTGCGACCGTCACTACTATTCTAGCTATAAATGCGCAGCTTCTTCCTCCCCGAGCTCTACCGGAGTTCGCATTTAATTTTGTCCGTACAACGGCGATAAAAATCTAGATAAACAGGGGGAGACTTTGTTTTTGTTTTTTTGAAGGATTTCATTCTAGGAGATAAATCCATGTTGAATCTCACATTTATTTTGTATTTAATCATGTATACAATGAGTTATTAGCGTTTTACTAATTTAGGGTTTGTGAATAGAAATTTTCAAATAATCTTCCATTTATAGTGTTTCCTTCTCCCAAATGAACAAATATGACCCTCCTCACAATTATTCATCACTTGTATATTGTTTTACATCATTTTAATCTCTTTTTTAATTTTATTTATGATTATAGATCTACAGTTATGTTGTTTGGAGAGAGAGAAACCAATATAGTTAATTTATTTAATAATTTTTTCTGCTTAATACATAGTTTGAATTAAAGCATTTTTAATTAATGTTGTTATTAGCGATAATAAATCAATATATTTTCAATTTGTAAATTACTAAAATTAACAATAATGAATTTATTAATATTTTTTCAAATAATATATGTTTTAGATGGAGCACAGGTCCTGGATGTACTCGTCCAACGACGGAGATGTGGTTGCATATTTTAACAGAGTAACTGAATTTACTGAAGCTGCCACACAATATGCTTCCCATCAGAGTGAAGAGGCAATATATTGTCCTCGTAAAGTTTGTAAAAACAACGCGATGTATCCGTGTTCAGATCGTGAAACCATACGATTTCACTTGTTGAAAAATGGTTTCGTGAAGAACTATTATATATGGACGAAATACGGTGAGATGGGCCAAAATCCTCCTGAAGATTCTGATGTGCCGCAAGATGCTCATCAACATAGAAGAGGTTGTGATCATACATCCGACATAACACATGATGATGTTGATCAACATGATGATGATGACGCCTTTGATGTGGAGGAACTGATGCGAAATGTTGCGCCTGAGGTGCTATTGCAGAGAACTACAACCAAAGGATACGATAACTTTTAAGCACTTGACAAAGCATCAAAAAACCTTCTTTACGAGGAATGCCACGGATGCGATAAGCACTATACTGTGTTGTACACAATTCTTGAGCTTATGAAACTGAAGGCCAGCAATGTATGGTCTGACACTAGTTTTTCAGATCTTTTACAACTCTTAAAAACGTTTTGCCGAAACCCAATGGTCTACCATATGATACGTACCAAGCAAAGAAGATAATTTGTCCGTTGACTTTGGGCGTTCAGAAGATTCATGCATGCCCGAACCACTGTATCCTATATCGAAAAGAGTATGGATTGTTAGAGAGATGTCCGCAGTGCAACGCAAGTCGATACAAACATCCAAATGACTGTGTGGAGGACTACAATGACCACCAGAAGAAGAATAATAAGAGGTTGCAGAAGAGGAATAAAAATGTTATTGAAGACCATCCTGAAAAAAGACAGAGAGGAAAGTTCCAGCCTTAGTAATGTGGTACCTACCGGTGATTGATCGCTTGAAACGTATGTTCTCTAATCCTAGAGATGCTGAACTATTAATCTGGCATTTTGCTGGGTGAAAGAAGGACGGAAAACTTCGGCACCCTGCGGATGCTAGGTAGTGGAAATCATTTGACCTGGCCCATCCAGATTTCTCGGACGATCCTAAAAATATCAGGATGGGACTTAGCATGGATGGAATGAATCCCTTCGGTGAGATGAGGAACCCACATAGTACGTGGCCGGTCTTTCTATGCTTGTTCAACATTCCATCATGGTTGTGCCATAAAAGAAAATACCTTATGCTCACTACTCTAATTTCTGGTCCAAAACAACCTGGCAATGACATTGATATCTTTCTAGAACCTTTGATGGAGGATATGAAATGTCTATGGGAACATGGTGTCATAAAAGAAAGCGCACTTCAATCTAAGAGCCTTGATCTTTTGCACCATAGCTGACAACCCTGGACGCATGTCCCTAATAGGACAGGTTAAAGGAAAGACAGCATGTGTAGTGTGTGTGGACCAGATAGAATCTATGCATCTTCCATCATTCGTTAAGACGATATATATGTGACACTGCAGATTTTTACCAAAAAAACCACAAATATCGAAGAAATAGGAACCATTTCGACGGTACAATCGAGCTTGGATAGCCTCCACGACATCGAGATGGCAAATTTCTATTCGAAATGGTAAAGAATATCAAAGTTGTTTTCGGAAAGAAGAGGAAGAAATCTGAAAAATTTAAAAGGACGCTCCATTTAAAAAACAGTCAATCTTCTTTAGATATTTGCCCTATTGGAAGGAGTTGGAGATTGGTGATGCTATCGATACAATGCACGTTGAGAAGAATGTCTTCGAAAGCACCATCGGTATTTTGTTAGACATACCGGGCAAATCAAAAGATGGACTCAAAGTACGAAGGGACCTTCAAACTCTCGGAATTAGACCCGAGCTTCACCCATAGGAAAGGGCCAATGGAAAATTTTTCCTTCTAGCTGCTAGCTATAACCTGACAATTGACGAGAAAAGATCAATCTGCAGGTGTCTACATGGAATTAGAGTTCCAACAGGATTCTCAACGAATATAAAGAATATTGTCTCCGTAGCAGATTTGAGGATGAGTGGCTACAACACTCATGATTGTCATGTTATGCTTGGGCTATTCCTCGCCATCGCAGTAAGAGGAATCAAACATTCATTGCTGAAGATGGTGATAACACGCATGTGTCACTTCTTCAATGTCATATCAAAGAAGGTGATCGACACTGAAGAGTTAAATGAATTACGTAAACAAATGAGGGAGACTATGTGTTAGCTTGAGATGTGCTTTCCTCCTTCATATTTTGATATTATAGAGCACTATGTGATACATATAGCAGACCAAATCTTTGTTCTTGGTCCAACGTACCTGCACAATATGTATGCGTACGAGCGTCTAATGGTTATCTTCAAGGGTTACGTATGAAATCATGCTTATCCAGAGGGTTCCATGATAGAGGGCTACACGACTGAGGAAGTCATTGAGTGCTACGCAGATTACATAAGAGATGGAAGACCAATAGGAGTTCCCGTGTCCCGGCACCATGGAAGACTCACCGGTAAAGGAACTAAAGGAAGGAAAATCATACGAGACAATAGCTACCAAACAATAAGAGAATCACATTACAGTGTAATGCATCAGTTGGCGATTATGAGACCATATGTTGAACAACACATGCAAGAGCTTCGTGAAAAGAATGAAGATCGCGATGAACAATGGATTATGAAAGAATACAAAATTCATTTCACATCATGGCTGAGGGATCTAAACCTTTTGATTGGAGAAACCGATGAAGAGATGATGATAAATAAATTGTCTTGCGGTCCATTGAGCATGGTTAAAACATGGCAAGCGTATGACATCAATGGTTTCACATTCTATACCAAAGCAAAGGATCAAAAGAGTCAGCGCCAAAATAGTGGTGTCAGAGCAGATGCAGAAGATAGCACTGGACAAAAGAATGCTTACTATGGATACATCAAAGAAATATGGGAACTTAACTACGAGAACTCTATAGAAATCCCTGTATTTAAATGCCAGTGGGTCAGACATCCAGAAGGTGTGGAGGTGGATGATTATGGGTTTACGATAGTTGACCTTAATAAGGTGGCTTATAAAGATGACCCTTGGATACTCGCTCAATCCGTGGCACAAGTATTTTACATACTTGATCCTAAAGATGAGAAAAAATACATCGTTGCTCTAGGAAAACAAAGAATTGTTGGAGTTGATGGAGTCGAAGATGAAGAATAATACAATCAGTTTGATGAGGTGCCATTTTTCGTTGACATATCAAGGATCAATGTGGTTGAAGCAAAACTGTCATTTGGCAGTGTGATTCCTTATCTACGCACCAATGGCGATGGAAAATTAGTGCAAGGCTAGATCATTTATGTTTAGTGTGCGTATTTGTAAAATCAATTATGTCATTTATTGTTAAAACATGTTCGAGATCAAATGAGGATTTAATTAAACATCAATAGAAAAGTTTTTAAAATTTTTATTGTTTGGGGCCAACAGCAAGGTTCAAATCTCAAACCGCCTGCCGGCAGCGAGGTTCGAACCTCGAACCGCATGGCCCCAAGTGACCCCCCGCACCACTGCGCTACTAAGTGTTTCTCGACATTGTAGGAAGTGTATTATATGCTAGATATATAATCCCTACCTCTATTAGTAGTGGCGGGCTGGTGACATCATCGTCCGCAACTCCTAAGAGAAAATAACAGTAATGGGCAGGATGACGTCAGCATGCCCGCCACTGCTAATACACCTATATATACTTTCCACTCCCGCCGTCCGAAAACCTAGTTTCATTTTCTAAACCCTAAACTCCCATGTCGCCCCCCTCCTCCCGTCGCCACCATTCCAGAGCACGTCGTCGCCACCCTCCGCCCGTCGCCGTCGTCCTCGGAGCCCGTCGGCGCCGCCCGTCGCCGCCAGTCAGTAAATGATTATTAACCTATCTTTGGTCTTATTTTATTCGAGCTTTGGGTTAAAATGATTTCTAATTGTTATATTAATTTATGCATGGTAATATAATTTAGTATAATATTACTAGTAGAATGCACTATAACAATGATGTTTTTTAATGTACTATAAAAAATTTCTGAGAAAAAATTTTCCACTATAACAATAATGTTTTTTAATGTACTATAATATTACTAGCTTTGGGTTTTTTAATGTTATATCAATGCGACAAAAAAATTGCAGATGCATATATGTGGCCATATATTCACGAGATTAATTAACCAAAGTATATATGTTGCCCACAAATTTCCCACTAGACATTCCCGACCCCCAACCTCGACGACAGCGCCCTCCTCGCCGGTTCACGATGGGTCCTCCTGAGATTGAACCAAACAGTGGATCCTCAGACTCTACATCAAGTGGCGTGTGTGAGGTTTGCAAATGCGGTAAACTTAAGGTACATGGTATAGTTTGCAGTTGTTTGGCAAAGAAAGTGATTCTCATATTGTACTCCGACTCGGAGGACGACTCGCCATCGCCGCAACCAGATAGGGTAAGTGTTGGCAGACGGAAGAATGATGAGGCAACCGGTGGCAGAGGGAAACATGCTGAGGCTAGCGGTGGAAAAGGGAAGCATGTAGAGCAATGCGGCAGCAAGAGGAGGAAGGAGGCAAGATCCTCTTTTTATGCAAATTTTATATTTTTATCAGCCAATTCAATCATTGATAAGTTGTTCTCACTATCGCCGCCAAGTGTATTTTCTTGTTCAGGAACATGGAGAGCAGTCAGACTGCCTGATGATGCCGAGTTGGTAGAGGATTGGCAAGTTGAGGCTTTTAATCTATTTAACCAGAAATAGGTTGGGTTTGTGCCGAGGAAGAAGAAGAAGCTCCAAACCATATCTTTCTTCTGGGTTTGACCAGTAGTGCGTTTCGATGTGTAAGCTGGTTTCCCTAGCCTAGACTTGTGTTTGTTTACTTGCTTTCAAATAAACGTGATGTGTCAAGCGAGCCCCCGCACCACCGCGCTACAAAGTCTCGATTATATCGTAACAACATGACAAGTCTTGTCTTTTTAGACTTTATTTGATTTTTTGAGGATTAAAAAACTATAAAGATACATGTCTTGTAGTTCAAATTTAACTTAGTTTGACTTTGATCATAAAAACACACTAAGTGAAATAAAAAACAGTAAAGTGAGAAAGAAAAATACCAATTTTTTTAATACTTGTCTAACGTAAACCAAGGCAGAAAATGCCATTTTTAAAAACATTTATAAGTTATGATGTATTTTTATTGTTAAAAAAATTCAAGTTCAAATGAAGATTTAAACATCAATAAAAACATGCTGAGAATTAGAACAGAAATGAAAAAATATTTGGGGCCAACAGCAAGGTTCAAACCTCAAACTGCCTGCCGGCAGCGAGATTTGAACCTCAAACCGCATGGCACCAAAGCAACCGCCCGCACCACCGTGCTACCAAGTGTTTCTCGACATTGTAGTAAGTGTATTATATACTAGATAATCCCTACTACCCATATTAGTAGTGGCGGGCACGTGTCATCAGTGGTGGGCATGCTAACGTCATCGGCCCGCCACCACTAAGTCGAGTGACGTATACTGAGGCAGAAAAATACTAACTTTTTAAATTTGATAAGTTATGATGTATTTTTATTGTTAAAAAAATTCAAGTTCAAACGAGGATTTAAACATCAATAAAAAAGTGCTGAAAATTTAAAAAAGTACAAAACAGAAAAAAAAATGTTGTTTGGCGCCAGCAACAAGGTTCGAACCACAAACCACTTGCCGGCAGCAAGGTTCGAACCTCGAACCGCATATCACCAAAGCACCCCCCGCACCACTGCGCTACAAAGTCTTTCTCGACAATGTGTGCAGTGTATGCTAGATAATCCCTACCTCTACATGGACTTTTTTGCATTTAAATACCAATTTCTGTTAATGAAAAATACCAATTTTTGCAAATAGAATATTGGTGTTGTATTTTTATTGTACAAAAAGTTTCAAGTTCAATGGAAGAATCAACTATAGGTTTTGCTTTCAAACCTGAGTCATTTCATCTCTAAACCCTAATTCATCCCCGGAGAATCTTAGGTTTCTTAACGCACTACATGATTATTTTCTCGAAACAATGAAAACATCTATGGATCGATCATATCATAACAACATGACAAGTCTCATCTTTTTTAGACTTTATTTTATTTTTTGAGGATTAAAAAACTATAAAAATATAAGTTGTCGATCGAGTGTTGTGGAAACCTACATTTTTTATGATGGTTTTAAATTTATTGGATAATAACTAATTATAGAGTCAAAACATGAATATGGTTTTTCTATAAATTTTGGTGAATTATTTCATGTCTTGTAGTTCAAATTGAACTTATTTTGACTTTGATCATAAAAACACACTTAATGAAATAAAAACAGTAAACTGAGGAAGAAAAATACCAATTTTTGCAATTAGAATATTGGTGTTGTATTTTTATTGTACAAAAAGTTTCAATTTCAAAGGAAGAATCAACTATAGATTTTGCTTTCAAACCTCAGTGATTTCATCTCTAAACCCTAATGCATCCCCTGAGAATCTCAGGTTTCTTAATAAAATAAAAAAAGTAAAGAGAGGCAGAAAAATACCAATTTTTTAAATTTGATAAGTTATGATGTATTTTTATTGTTAAAAAAATCAAGTTCAAACTAGAATTTAAACATCAATAAAAAAGTCATGAAAATTAGAACAGAAATGAAAAAAAACTGTTTGGATGCTAGCAGCAAGGTTCGAACCTCAAACCGCCTGCCGGCAGCAAGGTTCGAGTCTCGAACCACATGGCACCAAAGCAACTTCCATCACCACTGCGCTACAAAGTCTTGCTCGACAAGGTAGGCAGTGTATGCTTGGTAATCCCTACTAACCATATTAGTAGTGGCGGTCGGTGACGTCAGCGGCCCGCCACTACCTAAGTCTACGCCCACCACTACTACGAGAAATATCAGTGGTGGGCATGCTGACGTCAGCGTATGCCTGCCACTACTATACTAGTAATATATAGTTTTTGCCACCCGCCCAGACTAAACCCTAGTAGTGGCGGTCAGTGACGTCAGCGGCCCGCCACTACTAAGTCTTCGCCCGCCACTACTACGAGAAATATCAGTGGCAGGCATGCTGACGTCAGCGTGTGCCCGCCACTACTATACTAGTAATATATAGTTTTGTGCTCTCGCTTAGACTAAACCCTAGTTCATTTGCAAATCAAACTCCCACCGTCCCCCTTAGAGACTGCCGCCGCCACCGGAGACCGCCGCCAATCTCGGAGACTGCAGCCACCCTCGGAGACCATCACCGCCACCGTTTCCTGGCGCCGTCACTGGCGTCGGCCCGTCACCACCGTCAGAGTCTTCCACCGCCCCCAAAGCCCTTCACCGTGCGCCGTCCCCGTCGCCGCCCCAGAGACCACCGCCACCACCTGAGACCGCCGCCACCACCGTTTCCCGGCGCCATCACCGGAGCCAGCCCATCGCCACTGTCGGAGCCTGCCACAGCCCCCTAGAGCCCTTCACCGTGCGCCGTCCCCATCGCCGCCTCGGAGACCACCGCCTCCACCGGAAACTGCCACCGCCACCGTTTCCTGGCGTCGTCACCGGAGCCGGCCCGTCGCCACCGTCAGAGCCCGCCACCGCCCCCTAGAGCCCATCACCGTGCGCCATCCCCGTCGCCTCCCCGGAGACCGCCGCCGCCACCGAAGCCCGTTGCCGACAGGTAATTAGATAATCAGTTTCATTCCTGCTCTTCACTTGTTTGATAAAATGTCAATGCCTTATGTATGGTGATTTTCCTAATTGAATTGTGAGTTTTAAAATGAGCTTGTACATGTTGTGCTTGATGAAATATATGTAAGATATTTGTGCATGACAAGCATTTGATAAAATGCTTGTGAACTATTGATGTATGAAATAAATTGATGTTTTTTTGTTCATCTTCTTGTTGTTAGTTGAGTGTGAGTGTTCTTATGTTCTTGAGTGTATTCTTGAGAGAGGTAGGCCAACACAAGCTAAGTTAGGTTTCTAGGGTTTATTGTCCTTAGAGCATCTCCATTGTACTTTCTAAATGTGAATTGCTATTCAAATGGAGCTATATTTAATCAATTTATATACAATGGAGATGCTCTTACATTTGTGGATAGTTATCATTTGTAGAACCACTGTATACTACTTTGTTACACCTATTTTGGCATTGATTAATGGAAATGTACCATTCACCGAATATATATTAGTCTAATTTTGGGTGAAGTCTTCTATATCTAAGTTATGCCATGAGAAATATTACATACCACATTACCACTTTTTAGAACAACTTTTAGAGGCCTATGATGCAAATAGTAATTGAGTTATCTCATATGTCATCAAGCTGTGGGACACATCCATTCCCGTCAACAACTTCTTCTTTCTCGTATTGCTGACAGGGAATGGATGTGCTCACGGTTCCATGGCAGCTATGAACATATTTGAAAAACAACACAAAATATGTTGAGGCCTCAACAACACAAGAGAGAGAACAACACAATCTCCTAACTTGAGGATTAATATAGTAGCTTCAGAATTAATAGCTGACTACTGTAGCCAAGAAGAGTTTTCATACATTTCCCACCTTTGACATTGTGATCAGTTTACTACTGATATTATTTCTAAGGTTACTATACTAATCCTCAAGTTCATCCGGCCGAAGACCAACATTAGATTCTGCAATTCCTTTTAAAGGCCTATGATGCAAATTGTTATTGAGTTATCTCATGTATGTCATCAAGCCATGTGACACATCCATTCCCATCAACAACTTCATTCTCGTGTTGCTGGCAGGGAATGGATGTGCACATGGTTCCATGGCAACCATGAACATTTTGAAAAACAACACAAAATATGCTGAGGCCTCAACAACACTAGAGAGAGAGAACAACACAATCTCCTAACTTGAGAATTAATATACTGGCTTCGGAAGTAATAGCTGACTACTGTAGCTAAGAATAGTTTTCATACATTTCCCACCTTTGACACTGTGATCAGTTTACTACTGCTATTACTTGTAAGGCTACTATACTAATCCTCAAGTTCATCCGGCTGAAGACCAACATTAGATTCTACAATTCCTTTTAGAGGCCTATGATGCAAATTGTTATTGAGTTATCTCATGTATGTCATCAAGCCATGGGACACATCCATTCCCATCAACAGCTTCTTCTTTCTCGTGTTGCTGACAGGGAATGGATGTGCTCATGGTTCCATAGCAGCCATGAACATTTTGAAATACAACACAAAATATGTTGAGGCCTCAACAACACTAGAGAGAGAGAGAACAACACAATCTCCTAACTTGAGGATTAATATAGTGTCTTCGGAAGTAATAGCTGACTACTGTAGCCAAGAAGAGTTTTCATACATTTCCCACCTTTGACACTGTGATCAGTTTACTACTGCTATTACTTCTAAGGCTACTATACTAATCCTCAAGTTCATCCGGCTGAAGACCAACATTAGATTCTGCAATTCCTTTTAGAGGCCTATGATGCAAATTGTTAATGAGTTATCTCATGTATGTCATCAAGCCATGTGACACGTCCATTCCCATCAACAGCTTCTTCTTTCTCGTGTTGCTGACAGAGAATGGATGTGCACATGGTTCCATGGCAGCCATGAAAATTTTGAAAAACAACACAAAATATGTTGAGGCCTCAACAACACTAAAGAGAGAGAACAACACAATCTCCTAACTTTAGGATTAGTATAATGGCTTCAGAAGTAATAGCCTCTTAACTATGAAAAATGACAGCGGACCTTTTTTGCATAACCAAAATTCTGATACATTAGCCTCTTAACTATGAATAGTTTATCTACGACGGAAGAAGGACGTTCCATCGAGGAGCTCATCTACGAGTCTCCCGCAAAAACAAATAAAGGGTGTTCATCTGAAGGATCATCTGATAGCGAATCTTCGTACCACTCTCCGGAGAATAAACATCCAATGGAGCCTAGGAAGAAGAGAACGAGAGAAGACGTCGATGAGGATTACATTCCTGAAGCTCAAGCGGAGGTAATTATTACGTTAGTAACAAGTCAGAGCAGCTTCTAACAGAGGATTACATTCCTGAAGCTCACATTGTCTATCATCGTAGGATCGTCCAAAGCGAGGAAGCAAGCGTCGATTATTCCAAGTCGAGAAAAGAACAACTATTGTCCCAGCTGTTAAGTCAGCTGAGCGAACAGATGTTGAGCCCGCTTCCACAACATCCTCTACAAATGCGAAGAGGAGAGGGAAACGGGAGAAGAACAAGCTGCATACAGCTATCTATGAGGTTGAAGAAGTGCATGTTGATGGGGCTCCAAAGAAGCCAAAAGAAATCACAGCTAAGTGGCATAACGACTGTGGATGTCTCACCAGGGAGCGATGTAAGATAGTTTGGAAAAATTGGAAGAGTGTCCCTGAAGCTACAAAGAACGAATTGTGGCAGCATATAAAAGCGCATTATAAATTCCCGAAAGACCGCTTAGAAGACGCTAAAGCTGCCACATTGAAGACTATCAGGAAGGCTCTTCGTACATATAGGACTAAACTGAACACACAATACCTTCAGAAAGATGAGTCGCTGCTCAACGACTACGGCTTTATAACGCCAAATGAATGGAACGAATTCAAAATGCAGCATTGCTCGGAAGAAGCCAAACAAGAGAGCATCATGTTCAAAGAACTTAATAAGAAGAATAAGTTCCCACATAAACTTGGGCCAGGTGGATATAAGGCCAAGGAGGATGAGTGGAGTAGAAAGGAGGAGGAGGACCGTGCGGCTGGGTTACCTGAACAGTTTTCAGGTGCTGATCAGCGCACTAAGAGATGGCTCCTAGGTCGAGCTAAAAAAACACCCGAGGGCCAATATATGCTCTCCGACTCACAGACTAGTGAAGTATTCCAGAAAGCACAGGAAATCGCTGAGTTGGAGAAGACTGGAAAGTTAAGGCCCGAGGGATGTAATGACCAGCTTACATCTGCTCTCGGAAACGAGGAACATCGAGGGCGCACCCGAGGTGTCTCTTCTATAGCACCCTGGAAAAATACTTTCAAGAAACAGGAGGGTGCCACATACAAGAAGCGTCAAGCACGCACAGACGACGCCACAGAGCGCCGTGCAGAGTGGGAGCGACACTTTTTTGAATTTATTAATGAGAATCCAAACATAATGCAGGCTGCAGTGGGACAAATAATTGTGCCAGAGGTACGACTTGATGTACCAAGTAGTGTTGGCTCAGTACAAGACAAATTTCCTGTAAATTATATTAAAGAGGACACACCATGTAGCCTGCATGTACCGATAGGGCGTAAAGGGCATTCCTAAGAGGCTGCACGAGGCATTGCTATGCCTGGGGATTTATTTCACAATCGGCCTATTCCAGCTGAGTATACCAAGGTTCAGGTCAATGAGATCACCAACGACAGATTTATTAATGCTCTGAATAACTTTGTCCTATGGGCGAGCCGAGATATCAAATTACTGCAGACAAGTTCTCAGAGTAAATCGCCTATTGTCTCATCACAATCCCCCACATATCTTTCATCTCAGGATGTGCAAAATATAGGATCTTTATCACCTGTTGATGAGCGTGAGATAGAGGAAGAGGCAGAGGAAGAGCTAGTGCCCGATAAAGTGGCAGATGTGACAGAATCGAAAATGACTGAGCCTGATCCTCAAGTGACAGAGCCAGTGCTAGTGCTTGAGCCCACTGATGAGCCCAACACAAAAGTGCTAGAGCCAGATCAAATGCCAGTGCCAGTTCCGGCCGAGCCTCAAGTGCCAGTGGCCAAGCCCATAACAAAAGTGCCAGTGCTAGTGGCCGAGCCTGAAAAACAAGATGCACGCCCAAAGCCACCAATCCACAAGATAATTGTTCAAGCTGGGCAGTGTTCTGCGCCGAAATCTGAGATGTTTAAATTTTTTACTACTATGGGGCAAACACGTTCTACGCCCGAAGCGGCTCCCATAAAGGCTCCAGTACAAAAGCAGGCGGGCTCACTTTTTTTGATAAATGGACCTACGGAGACGAGGATTATATCGAATACGAACCAAGCAAACCATTATTACCCCAACGACTACTTAAGAGTATGCCTTGGTAGATAAAAACATTTCATGACTGGTACCTCGAAGCGTCTTCATTAGGAGTTACACAAATAGAACTGAAGGTTCAACAAAAAATATTCAACTGCCCAGAGTTTAAGCTTGCACTATTTTTTGACGACTTCCATCGGATGTTTCGTCTGCAGCGAACCGACATCACAAGCATGATGCTCTGGTGCATATAAGTACTTTATACTTTGTCAATACAAAGCAAAAATCAATCATGTCTTATATTGACTATTGTTTCATAACATATGCAGTTGTAATTCATGTTGTGACGCGTCTAATATGTATGGGTATTTGAACCCGTCATTCATAAGCCAAAGTGCGCTGAACCCGACACTAAACCAGAACGATAGCAAGTACTAGACTGCGGGTAAGAAAAAATTTCAAAGGAAGATGTTCAATAAAGACGAAGACGCACTTAAGAAGAAGAAAAGGAATTATGACGCGTTGTATATTGTGCAGTGCATGGATCAATGGAAGGACAGAGAAATGATAAGTGGGGCATATAACTTTAATTAAGTATACCCACTATATCCACTTAATCACGTTTTATCGATTATGAAACTAGCATAATCATATATTACTTCTTTCGATAGTGATCATTGGATTGCACTTCTGATATACCCGAAGAGCTCAAGGGTTTATGTGCTCGACTCGCTCGACAAACCCAAAAAAGAATATCAATATATATTAAATGTTATTTAGAGTGCATACAAATACTACGTGGAAAAGTTAGGTGGCCCACATGATCCACAGAGGCCGAAAGATATGCTTATCAGAACCAACTATCCGATAATATTATATTTTTAAATTTCTTAATTCAATTGATAAAGCCAAACTATATATCATTCTAACTTTGTCTATTTTGAAGTGTCAAAAACAATCTCTTGGTTCGGTGCATTGCGGCTATTATACTTGTGATTTCATGAGCAATAACTTAGGAAAGTTTGCGCGGACATTATCTGAGGATACTAAAGAAGTAAGTTGATTTCTTGTGTGTTAATCTAATATAACTTGCAGCGTATGTACTTATATGTTACGTATGCAGGCGTCAGTTCCATCAACCGTTGCACAGAAGAGCCAACTCTCAGAATCACAAATGTACGAAATCGTATGAAGGATGTTGTAACACCCCAAATTTCCAGAGAAATAAAAATATTATTTAATCTAATTTCCTGGAATTAAGTATTTTGGAAATACCTTTAATGCCCTCCTTACCCTTTTTTAACTAGAACATACATGAAATGACCAAACCAGGGGCTAGAAAATTTTGTATATGATCCCAAGGCCAAGATATATTTTTGAGAATTTTTACAAATTTTTATCAACCATGGAAGTAGCCCAAATATTTTGATCTATTTTCTGTAATTGATTTTAATCAGAAAAGCAAATAAACAGTAACGGGCCCTCCCCCTCCTTTTCTCTCTCTCCCGGCCGGCCCATCCCACTCCTCCCCGCGCGCACCATCTGACTAGTGGACCCTGCCCATCAGTGATCCCCTCTCCGCGTACGTACCTGGCCCCACCTGTCGACGCTAACCGATCTCTCGCGCCCGACCAGCCGACCCCACCCGTCAGCCGCCACCCCGCTCGCTCGCGCCCGCTGACCGCCTTGGCCCACCTGTAGGACACGTCGTCCACCTCGCGCCATCGCCCCCAAACCTCGCCGGCCGAATCAAAGCCTCCATGATTCGCTCGTCGCCGACCCCCTCCCCTCCATTTATCGCCGGCATTGAATCCCCCGTATCGCGTCGACCGTTTCCCCTCTTAATTTCACGTGTAATCATCCCGCTGTCGCCCACATGCAGTGAAACCACCTCGCCGGCATTTACTCACGGCCTCCCCCAATTGCACCCTCCCTGCCCCCGCCGGTACCCCTATTTAAACCCCCGACCACCGCCGCGCTCAACCCCCACGTTAATTCGCTTCGAGAACAAACAGAACGCTCGCAATTCGGTTTTTAGCACAACACCGCCGCCCGCACTTCAGTCACTGCTCGCCGTCGCCAGAGTCCCTCTCCGTCCTTGCCGACCACATCTCCGTGACCGCCAGAGCCTCCTCGACCTCGGCCACCCCTTCGTCGACGACGAACCCCGCCGGATCCCCGTCGCTGACAAGGACCCGAACGACATCGCCGCCTCCTCTCATCGCCGGCCACGCCCCGTCAACCTCGGACCACCGCAAGGGTACCCTCGTATTCCCCTTAGTTCCCTCTTTACGTTTTTAGCCTTAGTTATGCCGGATAGCCCTCGCCGTCGCTGGAATCGCTCGCCATCGCATCGCCGGAGTCGGGGAAGACGGGTACTTTACCCCTCCCGACACGTGTCGTGCCGGATTCAATCCTGGCCAAACAATCTCGATCCGACGGCATAGATTAGGACATTTACGCTGTTTAATCTCGCGCGTCCATCTGGTCAAAGCGGTATCGAGCGTTGTGGGCCGTTGATCGCAAGTTAACGCCCCGCCTCACCCCCGCGCATTGGATCTGGATCCAACGGTCCAGATTGGGCCGGACCACGCGCACAGTGCATGGGTTTATTGTGGGCCTGGCTCACCGTGGACCCGAGATTGTTTTGGGATTTAATTTAAATTCCAGAAATGCTTTTAAACTTCCAAAATTCATATCTTGCGCATTTCAACTTCAAAAATTACCATTTCAATTCCAGAAAATTTGTAATATTATTCTCTACATGTTCATACAATAAAAAAGTATACTTTCTTAGAATATTTCATCCTTATTTAATAAAGTATTCAAATGCCCTTAGAGTAAATTACGAAATTAAATTATTTATGTTTCAGCAAAATTTATATTTATTCAATTCCTATTAATTTGATGGAACCCCAACACTTTCTCTAAAGGTATTATTTTAAATTAATTAGAAAACTTAGAATAAGTTTATTCACAAATAAAACCCCTTTTATAAAGGACAATATTTCATTATAGTTCATTTTAAATTATTTATAAGATAAATTTCAAGAACTTAACAACTTGGTTTTCTTTAAATTGAATCAATCAAAACCTATGTGCTTGTTGTGTGGTTTTATATTGTTTAATTAAATGTTTTACTTATTTTATTTTATTTATATTGGGAAGACTACGACGCCACGGAGGAGTCGGAATATTACCCGGAAGTTCCTCCCTCCCCTTTCGCTGAACAAGGCAAGTCACCAAACAACACTTTTGACCATATTGAACCCATGATTTATTAAACTACCGCTAAAACCCATAGGATATACATGCATTAGTCAAATGAAACCCTTACAATATATTTATTTAGGATCCCCCGACCTTGATGTGTAACCCAAGCCATGCTATCTCGCCTAACCTCCTTGTCACCATATGATTACTACTATTAGCTAGTGTCCAATGTATTGACACGATTGATATAGGATAAAAATGAGTCCTAGCAACATGGTTTTGCTATATGATCCCCGTTATTCTTATCCTTGGAATTCTGTCAGTGATGAGTTGTGGTTGTGAGTGAATGCATGGTGGGTTCCGGGTGCAAGCTAGGGCATTGGTCGGTAGCACCCGGGGCACTATAAGGACCGGTCTGCGGGATCCGTTGTAATACACTTCCGTACTAACCACAAGTCTAATGGGTAAGTCCTAACTAAGGTATGGAGTGTTCCAAACCGAGGCCACCACTTGGAGATGGGTCAAGCAGCACCTGCGGGTGGCTTGTACCGACGTGGCGCAAAAGGGGGTGCGACGTTAGCCAGGATGCGGCCCAGCGCGTCGGCGAAACCTAGAGCGGGTGGTTATCGCTTGGAGCATTTCATGCCAAGGTTTTGGCACGAGTTCCCATGTTATGGGTCATCTCGTTACACTTTGGTGTTTGGGATGAGTGCGTGCCTTGTGGGTACAGTAGTACACCTCTAATCAGAGTCATAAATCTTTTCGAAAAGCCGAGCCCACGGTCAAGGGCGGGTTGTGTCACATCCCACAGTTAGTTTACTTTTGAAATGAATGTGCATGATGATTTGACATGTAAGGACTGTTGTGCGAGCAGGGAAAACGTACTCCTCGAGTTAGATGGTATTATGATGTTCATGTTTAATATTCCGCATGATTAAATTTGACTACATTAAATGAAATAACTGAAAAATGTACTCATACCCATTACTATTGCATTTGCGGTGTCTTGTTGAGTACTTTTTGTACTCATACCCATTAGACTCACCATTCAGAGGATGCCTACTACGAAGAGGATGGTTTGGAGTAGCGACCCAGTCAAGAAAATGATCCTGAAGAAGACGTTCGTCATGCAGTCTATTTTTATAGTTTCTTTTTGATTTACACTTGTGTAATAATGTGGTCTGCGAACCACGAATTTTTGCCCGTATGTACGTTGTCGCATGATGAACCTCTTGTTATTATTGTTTTTCTTTGGAAATTCAATAATGTTCTGATATGATAAATCGGGACGCCACAGATGTGCCGCTTCACGATGCATGAGATTCTTCATGAGCTTGGAGTATTGTTCGATCCTGAGAGTGAAGTGGCCAAGCATCCAACTCTGTATGATTGGGCCGGAAGAATGAAAAGGCAAAAAACAACAAATCGATAAGAATTTTGAAGCTGAGAAGAAAAAAAAGATGCGAAAGATATGAGTTGGCCTTCCAAGAAAACATAAACCGCATGATCATGTATTTGTGAAACAATGGTTAATTTTGAAATTTTGATAGATGTAAACTTTTTAAACTTGATGTGTGATGAAATGTAAACTTTGTAAATTTATAAATTGATGAGATGTGTTGTTGTTGTGTTGATGTGTTGCTGTTGTGGATGTGTATGTGGATATGTGGATGTTTTGTTGCTGTGTATGTAGATGGTTGTGTGAAGCATATAATGTAAACTTTGTAAATTTGTAAATTGATGAGATGGATGGTTGTTGTGTTTATTTGTTGCTGTTGTGGATGTGTATGTGGATATGTGGATGTTTTGCTACTGTGTTTGTGGATGGCTGTGTGAAGCATATAATTTCTGTGTTTTTGTTTGTGGGACTGTGAATTAAGGTTCACAACATTCTGTGTAATGGGTTATACACAGTGGTGGCGGGCGCGCTGACCTCATCTGCCCGCCACTGCTATTGCAGTGGCGGACAGATGAGGTCAGCGCGCCCGCCACTGCTGTTGACACAGCGGTGGCAGACACTCTGCCCACCACTGCTAACCAGGGATAGCAGTGGCGTTAGAGCAGTGGCGGACTGGATGCCCGCCAAGACAGGACGGTTTTGCCCACCGCTACAGTATCACTTTGTAGTAGTGTTCGGATTCCCTTCGAAAATATATGTCTTGCAGGGGTCCGGCCAGACGGCTGTCTACTCCAACATCGGCGTAGAACCACAAGAGAATCCAATTTGTGTACCATCTGGCATTGATGGCCTTCACTGGGAATCGTAGTTGGAATTCATATCAGAGTCTAAAGTTGATGCTGCCGAAGGCTACTATGATTTTTTCCCCTTCGGAGCCTTGGTAAGTCTTTGGCTGGCAAGATGCTTTGTGCAGTGCTGCAAATATCTCTGCTCTCCCTTCGCAGCCTTCAGCCCACAGTGCCCATTCGAAGATAGCTAGGCGCGCTATTGCGTTCGGAGACAACGGAGGAAGGGTAACATGGAAGAGATCCAGTACCTCCGATAGGAAGTCTACCGCCAGGAGTCCTAACCCTGCTTCGAAGAAGGCTTCGAAAACGATGACTTCTCCGGGCCGCGGCGAAGGGATGGCTTCCTTCCCAGGTTTGCGGACATTGATCTCTGGGCTAATATTTCCTTCGACCACTGCTGCGATCATTTTCCTCTTGCAGGTGGATGGCCCTAGTTTGTAATACTGGTCGGAGTACTTCGAAGAGGCCGGGAGGAGGTCATGGGGACCGATTTGTTGGGGATTCCCTGCCGGCATCGCCGCTGCTGTCACTGCCATGGCATGTTGCCGAGCTAGGGCCGAAT
Organism: Zizania palustris; assembly: GCA_019279435.1. NCBI lineage: Eukaryota > Viridiplantae > Streptophyta > Magnoliopsida > Poales > Poaceae > Zizania > Zizania palustris. The sequence continues at coordinate 86,958,111 of JAAALK010000287.1, read as the reverse complement.
TCACCCCGGGAGCCTTGAAGCTTGTCTTCGCCATCAAGCCGAACTGAGCAATTGAGGCCAAGTTTGGAGGCTAAAGGATGATTGCGCAAAGACGGTGATAAATGTGTTTGAGACGTTTCTGGGTCCTCTATTTATAGCCTAGATTCCCAATTTCTTACCGTTTAGACTTGTCGTTCCGCATTCTTGACCGTTACAGTTTGCGAAATTAATGCAGCGTATAGCTTCTTCTGAAAGGAAAAGGCTAACGGCTATTTTTTCTAAGTCTAAAGGGTTTTTTGGCTTCGTAAAAATTGATTCCAGAATTGTTCGAATAGAACTTCTTAGAAATCGATTCGAAGTTATGAATCTTTGCATATTCTAAAGGTTGATAAAATTTATTAACCCCTACACATGATTATTTTTTCTTGCATATACTGCTCTCCTAACCTTACAGATCATGCGGAGAAGCGTATTCGAGGGGCTACTGTTGGGGGAAAATATTTCATCCTCAGGGTCACTATAGTAACAAGACGAAGGCAATCTATTAAACTGAAGTTCCAGAATCTAACTCCGGTTTAGTACTAGGTCAAGTTCGAAGAATCAATACGGACTCATGTTCGGAGTATAGCTTCGAACGTCGACTCTTCGGAGAACCTACCTGCCAGCAATAGAGCCCTCTTGGCCACGCAGGACATTCTGAGTCTCCGCATGCTCGAGGTTGTCCTTTGCAACAGGCACGGCCGCCACGTCGCCCTCGGTGGGAACTTAACCTTTTGTTTGTACCCCTTCATCCCCGGTAATGAGGGCTTCGAACTCCCTTCGTATTTCTACTTGTCCTTCATCTTCAGATAACTCTGAAGACGAAGTAGGGGATTTGGAAGGAGCGAGTAGAAAAGAGCCCTGAACACCTTCGAAGCTGGGAAAGAAGCCCTGAACGACTTCGGACCTGGGCTGAACTTCAGCAAGAGCAGAAGGACTTCCGAGCTTTCAAAGGAGGGAAGAGGGTTAAACGTAAAGTTATTAAAACTCCTGGCTCCGGAACGAGTCGCCTTCGAAGTCATACTAGTTTTAACAGTAACTCTAGGGATCGAAGAGGTCTTTGTTTCCTTCTTGGTATAGACACAGATTTTTCATGATGTAATGATAAAGATTACTTCGAAGACGAAGTAGGGGATTTGGAAGGAGCGACGAACTTCGGCTTCTGGGCCACCTTCTTGACGGGTGTCTTGGTCGGCGCCGAGGTCCCCGCTTCATCTTTCCTTTTCTTGGGACCCGGCTCGGATGTGCTTCAGTTCGGAAGAGATGGAGCTTCAACACTGAGTACGCTCCATACTCGGTTGAATCTCTCCCAGCTGCCCACCAGCTTCACCCTCCATTCTTTCTCGGCGAGCGTAGGGGCTCCGAGAATCTTCTCTGAAGCCCGTACAACTTGCTCCGAAGTCAAGGTGGCGCGCGGAGCTGAAAGATAAGATTTCATCTCAGTTAAATCAGTTCTTATGAAATTATTGCATATAAAACATTTTGTAGAGTTTTGAAGGTTACCTGCAGCACTTGAAGAGATCTCTCGGAGTCCACCCTCCATATTCTCTTCGAAGTTAATAGGCCAGTTGGCCATTAGAGGTGGAATTCGGAGTCCGATGAACTCCTCCGCTAAGTCCCGCATGCTCATGCGGCGACTTATTGTTTGTAACAGGTTAAGGCGAGCTTCGAGCTGGCCCGGATCCGGATGAACTTCTGCTTCTCTCTGATAAAAGATGTCTTCAAGAGGCTCGACCAAAGTGTTGTCCGCTCCCACTTCGGTGTAAAACCAGCGAAGGACCCAGTCCGTATCCCATCTGGCATTGATGGCCTTCACTGGGAACCGAATTTGATACTCATCCCAGAGCCGGAAGTTGATACTACTGAAGGCAATTACTATTTTCTCTCCTCCGGAGCCCTGGTAAGTCTTTGGCTGGCAGGAAGCCTTATGGAGTGCTGCAAAGATCTCTGCCCTCCCTTTGCAACCTTCAGCTCGCATCGCCCATTCGAAGGTTGCAAGGCGTGCTATGGCGTTTGGAGATAATTGAGGAAGAGTAATGTGAAAAAGCTCCAATACCTCAGAAAGGAAGTCTACCGCAGGAAGTCCCAACCCAGCCTCGAAGAACGCTTCGAATACAACTACTTCTTCGGCCCGTGGAAAAGGGATTGCTTCCTAGCCGGGCTGACGAATCTTGATCTCCGGACTAATCTTCCCCGCAATCGCAGCCGCAATGGATTTCTTCGTGCAGGTTGAAGGTCCTAGGCTATAAGATTGGTCTGAATACTTTGAAGACGCTGGAAGATGGTCATGGGGGCCGGCTGGATCAGGATTGCCCGCGGGCACCGCCGCTGTTGTGGCCGCCATAGCTTGCTGTCTAGCCAAGGTCGAAGCCAGGACAGGAGCCTTGTGACTGGTCTTCGCCATTGAAAAAGATTAGAGTTTGAAACTAGAGCTCAGAAAGTAAGAAGAGGAACAATGTAGGAGCAATGAGTAAAGTATCTCAAACACACCTTTGCCCCTCTATTTATAGTCTGTACACACAAACATTTTACCGTTCATACATGTCGTTCCATCTTCTGTACCGTTATCATTTCCAAAAACGAAGCAATGTCATAACTCCTTCCGAGAAAAATGGATAATGACTATTTTTCTGAGTCTAACGATCTTTCAGCTTCGCAAAAATTATATTCGGAGTTGCTCTGATGATGCCTTCACATGGAAGTCGATTCGAAGTTTGTCAATTTCTGAATACTTCCAAGGTTGGTATATTTTATTAAGCCCCTGAGCATGAATATATTTCTTGCGCATATTGCTTTCCTAACTTTGCAGATCACTTAGAGAAGCGTATTCGAGGGGCTACTATTGGGGAAAAATACTCCATCCCCACGGTCTCTAAAGTTATAAGACAAAGACAATTTATTAGACCGAAGTCCAAGACTTAACTTCGGCCTCGTGTATGATCAAGCTCGGAGAATCCGTCCAGACTTTTGTTCAGAGTATAACTTTGAAAGTTCAATCTTGAGAGAGCTTATCTGCAGTGAGGATGGAAGACTTATCTTATTTCTAATTAGATTAGTCTTTTACCATTTTAACCCTATTAGGGGTACCAAAATAGTTTCCACTATGTCGGTTGTAATTGAGGGGTAAAAAGGTATTTTCCTTAAGATTTTTACTTATAAATACCCCCATTCTCACCCTGTAATAGGAATCGAATACTTAGTTATTCAATACACAACTTCGAACTACTTCGAGCTATTATCCTATTCGAAGGCTTGAAATAGTCCGCTTCACAAACTCTTCGTTTGTTAGTTCTTAATCTTCGAGAACCTGTTAGCATAATCTTTTACACCAACAGAATCGAAGATAATTGTATTGATCGGATGTTCTGATATGTGAATCAGAAGTTCCGAGGTGGGCAAAAAAAGATTGGATCTGTTGCGTGTCGTACTGAATCAGGAGACCTAAAATACCCTGTCAGAAGTTCCGATCCAGGATCAGAAGTTTCGACGTGGGCAAATAGATTGGATTTGGTACGGACACGAATTAGTTGTAACCAATTTTGTGGTTTCGAGATGTGGACGACCAGGGGATCTTAGCCCTATATAAAGAGATGAGGAGGAGGTCTTGGAAGAACCAATAAGCATAGATTAGACCTAGCCACCATAGACTCCTCTCCTCCCTTTCTAGGTCTCAATTTTTGAGAGCGAGGATTTCCTGTCCCTCACGTGCGGTGCTAGCACACTGCCATGGGAGGAACTCTATCCCTGTACGTGTAGATACCATGGAGGTGTTGCTCCAAAAATGACGCTCGTGAACTTCTTCACGTGAACAACTATGTCGTCGTCACCAATCGGATTGTCGGTGGACAACAAGAACGAAACGAGGATAGGCTTGACTCACTACTTCGACATCTTCTTCCGCAGCACCTAGCGCGTCTTGTGCAAGAAGGTAATGATCTATGATCTCACACGCGCATGGGTCTTGGGCTTAGGGAGGAAATTTTGAATTTGCCGGCTAGCGTAGCTCCCTATTCCTAAACATCACCTACCACCGGCCTTTCAAACTCAGCTTTCCCTGACCAGTGGTAACAATATCTCTCTTCTTTGATGATGTCGTTAGAGATTGTATGTTGTTCTTCAAGCTTTAACCCTTAATGGTGCATAGTTGTGCTGCTTTCATCTCTCTGCCACCACTGTCGGAGCATCCTCACCCAGTGGGGAAGAAAGACGTCAGGCCAGACGATGACGCTTTCGGGCAGAAAAGGAAGAGAAAGGAAACTTTCTCCCCTCGGGCGAAGAAGCTGAAGAAGTCAGCGGAGGCCTCGCCCGATCGGCCATCGACTCAAAGTTCGAGCAGGGCGGAGGCAAGCAAGAAGATAGCGTAGGGACGTCCAAAGGTCCCTTCGTCTTTCGTCGGAGAGGCGGGCGGCAACTCGGAGATTTCTGAGGGGGAACATGCAATAGGTGAGGTGACGGTGTCGTCGTTGTCTGTGTCCACCCCACTTCCTCCTTCACCTTTGTGGCCACCAGCCGCTTCTTAGCCCCGACATTTGGTTTTGTTCTAGGCATGGGTCCTAGTTTGAGCATGATGAAGCTGGTCTTTGGGCGGACGACATGGTAAGGGTGTCAAGAGGTATTTGGTCTTCTCGATTTACTTTTAATAGTTGCCTTCAAATTTCATTCTGCAGCGCTGATGGATCGCTGCTGCCCGATCCAAATCTGGTCAGGGCGGCTAGCGTCGGAGTGTTGACCACCGACTTGGTGGTCTATGTGGTGGCGCTAGCACCACCTAAGGTTCGAAGGTCTCTAACTCCCCTGAGGGTGGAAGTTGATGGTGCGGCGCCGCTGGATGGCGAAATTCCGCCATTAAATGATATGTCAGCATCAAGGCCTCCTTCATCAAGTTGGTCGGGAAAGATCTACCACCGGCCACTAGAGTGGTAGCGAAGGAGGATGAGAGAGGTCTGCCGCCGGCCATCAAAGTGGCCACGGAGGAGGTTGCGGTGACAGGGATGGAGCCATCCACTCCCACTGTCGCTGTTGGGAGTGCGGCATGGTCCCCTGTGCATCCTTTAGCCCTACAGTGATCGGGGAACATGGCAGTGTTAGGATGTGTTCCGGCATTATATCCGAAGGATCCTGGTGAGTTTTCCTGTAAAATATGTGTGTACCTCATCGTGTGAGCTGACTCAAGCAACTGCACGATTTTGCCGGCCGTTTGGGAGACCAACTAGATCTCAAGAATGGCGAGCTGAGGTGGAAGGATGGAGAGATGAGGCGATTGGAGAAGGAGAATAGTATTCTTCGCAAGAAGCTCGAGCTCCAGTCCCTTGGTAAATTTGCTACCTCTTTAGTATTTTGTCAATGATGACCTGACCATGAATTGCATTTGTCTTTTGTAGAACTGTCGGTGTGTGGAGAGCGTCTTGAGGCAGTCGCCAATCAGGCGCACTAGTCGGTCGAAGAGGCCACAACCGAAAGGAATGCAGCTTTGGCTGAGTTGGAGGAGATGAAAAGGTAGCTCACTCAGTCAAAGGCTTCCACTTAGAAATGGCTTGGTGAGTACAATAGTATGAACTTCTTTTAGAAGCTTCTTCCTTTTTGGCAAATTCTATCAATATATATGTGCTCTAAAAAACGTGCTTTTCTTTATAGAGTTTCATCGTCGAGTGGGGGCTCAATTTGTTGACTTGCAGCAGTGCCTGACCAGCACTCAGAGGCGTTTGGATGTTTATCAGACGAGTGACGAGAAGCTAGTCCGGATGATTGACGATGAGCCTCCAAACTCAGAGTGGTCGGTGAAGGAGTCGCTGGCTCGACTCGAGGGTGTTGAAGAATAGTTGAGGAAGATGACTCGAGACTTCATGAGGATGGCAGCCATACATGTACTCGGGATCGTTCAGGCGTTCTATCTGACCGCTTGACTGAATTATATTCGAGTAGGGTGGCTAGCGCACATCAACGAGTCTGATGTCAGGCGCATCCATGCTGAGGTCAAGGAGACTGTCGAAGCCTTGATCTCAAATATCAAGATTTATCCTCTTGCACCTACCGAGTGAACAAAAAATATGTGTGATATATTTGCAAGACATGAACATGCTAAAAGTATTGCTGCCTTTAATCACTTTGTATTTTTTGCATGGAGTCTGACTGGTTTGTGACATTTTTTTCATACGATATAGCTTAGGATTTTCAGTGTATGGAAACTTAGGCCATGTGCACGCTTTTTCGAGTCATCGGCGTCATGTATAGTTCGTAAGGTGACACAAAGAACCAGTCGAGAAAAGAAGACGACTCTTAAGCAATCAGAAATCGAACGATTGTCATAATCCGAGAAGAACTTAAGAGACGAAAAGGCAACTATTTAATCGTTCGGGAAACGAGGATCTTCCAAGACTTAGCTAGAGCGGATCGTGGATACAGAGTGGGAAGACCGCAACTGATCCAAAAAAACGCTTAAGAGCCAAAAAGTTAACCGTTAAGCGTTCAGGAACATAGAGTCTCCCATGACTCAGCCAGGGCGGATCGTGGATACAAAGTGGAAGGGCCGCAACCGATCCAAAAGAAATGCTTAAGGGCTAGTGAAAATTGAATTTGAATGATGTATCCAATTGTGGTGAGAATTAAAGACTTAGTTGTGCGTAGCCGGCGTTGGGGTTATAAAATCTCTAAATTTTGGTGAGTGACGTCCGGCGGAATAAATCCTAATGAAGTCTTTGATGGAGATGAAATGTCAGGTGCGCCAGACATCGTATCATCCCTTTGCCTTTTCAAGCGATGTGATGAGTCATGTTGACTGTGCATGCATGGAAGTGGATATTGACCAGCGCGATACAGAGTGATTCTTGATGTGCCATTTATGGAGTTTCATCATTAATGGGAGGTTAGCGATTTGTTTTCAATCTCCTTGCTTCAGCCTATAAATAGGCGCTCTTGGCATCAGTTTCCCCAACATCCATGCATAAAGCACTTCTTGTGATGTCTTGGTATGAAAGCTTCACATTGGGCTATCTGGAGCCCCTAGACTTCTGGTGAGTGCCGTCTGTTTTTTTGTATTCTTTCATGCTATTTGTTACTGAAGTGTTTGATAACTTCTTCTATAGGATCATCCGGAGAACGTCTTCGCAAACCAACCAGAGTCGTGTTGCAAATACTCAGAGGAGAGTAGCAGCACTGACAATGGCATTTGGCGATGGGATTGTAGCCCATGCGGTGACCTTATGGCAGTTCTCCGACCACTGCCTGGGCCTGGCGAGCCCGTGCGATAACCTTACGTCGTCATCCAAAAAGAAGAGGAAGGGCATCGTTGCTGATGCACATCTTCCTCGACTCGTTGGCAGGGCTCCGGAGCTGGTGGCATCATAGTTCTCGACGGCGCCAGTGAGGTGTGCTCATCGACGCACCAGGGCTCGTCGGTAGTCTGGGCGGCATCATCAGAGATGTGCATCTTCGCAGCTAGTCGGGAGCATGTGTTGAAAAATATGCTAAAAAGCATTCTTCACATGGCTTCGCCGACTCACGGGGCTTCTCGGACTTGGGAATGCTCTAGCACAGCGTGTATGCAGAGGAGCTCCATCCGAGGAGTCTTAACCCCATTGAGTAGATAAAAAGTATCGTAGAAGAAATTCTTGTATATGTACATCTCATGGAAATGTAATAAAAATTCCTTCATTGTCAAGTTTTATTGTTCGTTCGATTGTAAGTAGCATTTAACATTGACTTCATTCAATATATCATAGGTTTGTATAGCATAGGGAACTTAGGTCGCATGCACGCTGTTTAGCATAATCAGTGTCATGAGTAGCCGAATGCAAATCATAGTAGTCGGGATGAAGACAAGAAAAATGCTTATAAGAGCCACCGAGCAGGCAAATGACATTAATAATGACTTCGCCAGAGTGGATCATAAATACTATAGTTAGATAGTTAGAGTAGTCACTCGCAACTTCCCGATTGCAAAGCATGCCCACCAAATGAACTTAGAAAGTTTTGGGGCGAGTTCCCAACCGCCTCGGCATAGATCGGGTTCATTTTGCATAGGGATTTTAACCGCGTACATGCAACTCAGAACTGTTTGTGCTACGCACGGTAAATAGATGATACTGACACTCGTGAAGAGTGTGAGTTGGTCATGACCATGCGGCAGAGTGGAAAAAATTCCGGGAAGCCAGTAATAGCAGGGTCAGAGCGAGTCATGACCACTCGGCTAAAGCAGTGGTGTTCAGGCGGACCAACAATAGCCAAGTCAGAGTGGATCATGACTATTCAGCTAGAGTGGAGACATCATAGGCATTCGTGCCTAGGAGAGAATAATACCCAAAGAAGCAAATATCTTTATTATTAAATAATATCAAAGACTTATCTTGCTTAAGGATAAAAATGTCTGAGATGCTCGATATTCTAGGAGTTCACCAACTTTTGGCCATCTTCGTGCATCAGGAGGCACGATCACAGGCGAGTGACTTCGGCAATGATGAAGGGTCCTTCCCATGGGGCTGAAAGCTTGTGGGAGCTGACCGCGAACTAGACTCGGCGGAGGACCAAATCCCCGATCTGGAAAGAACGCTGATGTACATTCTGATCATGATACTTTCATAGGCCTTGCTAATACCAAACGGTCTGAATCGAAGCATCCAGTCAGGCCTCCTCGAGACTATCGATGTTTCCATATCGAGTTTGTTCGGTAACACCTTCATACCGGAGAACTATGGGACTTTCATGCAACACATCCACTAGGAGAATGGCTTCTAATCCATACGCCAGGAAAAAGGGCATTCTAATCCATACATTAGGTAATTCTTTCATCAAGCGACCACCATACTTGTGAAGAGGATCGAACAATCTTGCTTTTAGCCCTTGCAGAATCATTCTGTTGGTGCGCTCGATCTACCCATTGGCTCTTGTGTGTGAAACTGATGCATATTTGACCTAGATGCACCAATCTTATTAGAATCCCAGAAATCATTGCTTGTGAACTGTGTCCTGAGATCTGTGATGATCTCATTCGAGACTCCAAATCGGTAAATTATGCATTCAATGAATTCTACATCCTTCTTGGCAGTGCTTGTCTTCAGCGGCATCACTTCAATCCACTTAGTGAACTTGTCAAAAGCCACGTGTTGACGCCAAGATTTGGTAAAACCCAGGTCCACAAAATATGTCGCACGGTCAAACAGAAGTCAAAGAGGTCCAGTCAAAGATGGACAAAGAAGCTCGTCCATGATGTGTAACATGACCGGATATGAAGAAGCCGATGGAAACAAAAGTGAGAGAAGATAAAGATGATCCAAAATCAATTAGGATAGACTACTTGGATGGCAAGTCTCCGGATTATAAATATGTATCATTAGTTAGGTCAAAAAACACAACTCTGTCAAACAACTACTCGGCGCATTACCACCCTTGGCTTCTCAAGGTTAATCCCGGCGGGATTCGGCACACGGAGCTGGGCTGCATCGTTCCGATCTCCAGTGAAGAGGTGAGTCCCGCCACCCCTGATGATCGTATCGACTAGGTTAGTATCCTCACGGATGCATCAATTTGACCTCTTAAGGAGCTAGCTGAAACAGTACGATCACAAGATTATCTCGGTGTATTAGCTAGTTCTAAGGTTGCATCAGGTTGATCTCTTAGATTGATGTGGTTTAGGTGTGGTAGTTTGAGGCTTCATCGGTTAGGTCCGACATCTCTTTCTATTGTATTTTGTTCATGTTGTATATCGTTCATCTAAATAAAGTATGCCCAACACTTTGAAGTATTATTAAGTTCATCGTGACTAGCTACTATCTTGGTTAGGTCCGATCTAGTTATTGTGATGATTTTGATGATACAAACACGCTATCTAGCATTTATTATTTATTTCTATCGAAGGACAAGCTGATAGGTTATCTTTAATTCAATGTTGTATCCTATCTGCTATCGGAAAATGCTCGTCGGCCCATATGCGTAAACTGTCTATCTCATTGGATGATGAAGCATTCTTCTCGATCGCTCTGCCTTGGTCATCAGCCCTATGGTCGATCGGTGTTATTCACTCACAATTGATTTATCCCCTCCACGGTTCATCACTCTGTTTCCTTATCAGCTGCAGGGTCAAAATGATTGGCATGCCTTAAACCCTTTTTATAAGATTGTAGGACCTACACTGGAATTAAGAAGATCTCCCAGGCCACACGTGTGTCAAAGTGTAACCAAAAAATGCACCAACACCACGAAAAGACAATAATACCCTTGGGGAGCCTTTGGTAATGGTCTAACAATATCCAACCCCCAGCATGCAAATGGACAAGAGGATGGAATGGTTTGGAGAGATTGGGCAGGGAGATAATGTTGATTGGCGAAGAATTGGCAACCTTTGCTACTGTGGACTAATTGGCGAGCATCCAGATTAGCAATTGGCTAATAAAATCTAGGTTTTAATGCTTTGCCTACTATTGTACGGGCTCCAACATGGTTTCCACAGGTCCTAGAATGTATTTCTTTTAGGATCTTCAAACATTCAGCCTTGTTGACACATTTCAACAATACTTTGAATGCAGCTCTCTTCTACAATTCTGACCAAATCAAGACAAATCGCTTCCTTCTTCGATATAGCCGAATAGCGGTGTATTTATCTCGATGAACCTTGGAGGTGAGGATGAAGTCAATGAATGGTTTGCACCAATCTTCTTCTTTGCTGGTAACGACCAGGACAACCGGAGCAGTTTTGTTTTCTAAGTTTTGTGGTTATTCAACCTTGATGGATGGCTTTGATAATTCTTGCAGGAAGGTATCGTCAGGGATTGCCATCAGGGATGACCTGAGTTTCGCCAAGGAATCAGCAACCGAGTTCTTGTCCCAAGGGATATGATGGAACTCTAGTCCGCTGAACTTATCCTCTAGCTTCGGATCTGTTGGCAATTAGCATCCATTTTTTTCATTAGCACAGGACCAGTTCTTGTTCACTTGGATGATCACCAACTCAAAGTCTCCATATACCATCAGTCGCTTGATTCCGATGGAGATGGCGATGCAAAGACCATGAAGAACGGCTTCATATTCTGTCGCATTGTTTGATGTGGTGAAAAGCAAGCGGAGAACATACTTCAAGCTTTCACCTTAAGGAGACGTCAGGAATATCCCAGCTCCCGCTCTTTCAAGACTGAGGGAGCTCGATGGCCCATTTGGTGATTCATCCAGTGGCGTCCTGATTCCGAAGGATGTAACCAAGAGAGAACTTTGTAACCACTTCCACGGAGTGGGCTTGAAAATAATGCTTGAGCTTCCGCACGGAGATTAGGATGACATACAGAAGCTTCTACACTTGGGAATATTGAATTTTTGAAGGCCCCAGGACTTCTGATACGAAATATACTGGTCGTTGAACAGGATAGGTGAGTCCTCTTTTAGCTCGTTCGATGACCAAGGCAGTGCTAACCATGTGAGTGGTAGAGGTGATGTAGAAAAGAAGTACTTCTCCAGGTGTCGGCGCGGTGAGAGTCGGAGGAGAGGTTAGGAACTTCTTGAGGTCGGTGAAAGCTCGATGGGCTTCTTCCGTCCAGGCGAAGCCCTCTTTCTTCAACAACTTGAAGATGGGCATTCCTCACTCCCCCAACCACGAAATAAACCGGCCAAGGGATGTCATGCAGCTTGTCAAACGTTGAACATGCTTGACATCACTAGACCTTGATATACTCAGTATTGCTGAGATCTTCTTAGGGTTTGCATCAATTCCTTGAGAATTGATGATGAATCTGAGCAATTTCCAAGTTGGGACTCCAAATATGCATTTCTCCAAGTTGAGTTTCCACCGGAACTTGCGGATGTTGTTTACCGTCTCTTGGAGATCCGTGACGAAATCTTGGGGCTTCGTAGTTTTGATAACCACGTCATCAACATAAGCCTCAACATTGCGATAAATTTACTTAGCCAAGCAACACTAAATGGCTCATTAGTATGTGACTCTTGCATTCTTAAGGCTGAAGGACATCAACATGTAGTTGTAGGCGCAGAATAGGGTGATGAAGGCGGTCTTGTTCTGATCTTGTTCCGTTAGGCTGATCTGATGATAGCCCGAATAGCAATCTAGGAAACTCAGAAGGGCGCTGTCGGCAGTTGAGTCAATGACTTGATCGATGCGTGGCAATGGGAAAGGATCCTTTGGGCACCGCTTGTTGAGGTCGGTGTAGTCGACGCACATTCTCCATTTACCATTCTTCTTTCGCACGAGGACTAAATTATCCAACCAGTCTATGTGTTGGACCTCTTTTTTAAATCTTGCAGCAAGAACACGAGTTACTTCTTCTTTGATGGCCTACTAGTGGTCTTCTATGAATCTTCGCATGTTTTGCTTGACCGTCTGGGCTGCTAGATTCACGTGGAGTTCATGCTCGATTAGCTCCCGGGGTACGGCTTGCATATCGGAGGGTTGCCAAGAGAATATGCTGGCATTGGAGCGAAGGAAGCTGACGAGCATGCTTTCCTATTTAGGATCAAGTGATTCCCCGATCAGGGCTGTCTTGGTGGGGTCGGCGTCCGACAACTGAATACTCTTGTATTTGACCAGAGATGGCATCAAAGTCATCGCCGATGGCGTATGACTCATGATCTCGAGTCCATCGGTCGCCGTAGTCTTAGCTTCTTGGAGTGTCTCCTCCATTCTAACAGAGATGTCTAGGGCCTCACTCAATGTGAGACTATCTTGCTCATAGGTGTGCGAGGTGGCTACATCTCCTTTCAAAAAGAAGGCTCCACCTGGTCTCAAAATATTGAGGACTAGGTAGGCATAATGGGAAACCGCCATGAACTTAGCAAGTGACAGTCTCCCTAAGATGGCATGGTACGCGGTCTCAAAGTCGGCGACGTAGAACCTGATGTGCTCTTCCTGTAATTGTCCCGAGCGCCGAACGTCACCGGCATGATGACCAATAATTTTGAAGCATCGGTTACCCCTTAATGCTTCGAAACTGGGGGCATGTGTTAATGCCAAGATTTGGTAAAACTCAGGACCACAAAAGATGTCGCGTGGTCAAACAAAAGTCAAAGAGGTCTGGTCAATGATGGTCAAAGAAGCCCGTCCATGACGTGTAACATGACCGAATATGAAGAAGCCGATGGAGATAAAAGTGAGAGAAGATAAAGATGATCCAAAATCGGTGAGGATACACTACTTGGACGGCAAGTCTCTGGACAATAAGGGTGTGTTTGGTTGAGCTGTGGCTGTGGAAAAAAGCTGTTGTGGGCTGTGGGCTGTGGAAAAGCTGTTGTGGGATGTTAGCTGTGAGAAAGTTGAAAGTCATTTGGCTGAAACGACTGTGAAGCTGCTTTGAGCTATGAGCTGTGTAAAAAATTCAATTTATGAAATTTTGTATGGATGTATGAAATTTGAAATGTCAATTTATGAAATTTTGTATGGTTGTATGAAATTTGAAATGTCAATTTATGAAATTTTATATGGTTGTATGAAATTTGAAATGTCAATTTATGAAATTTTGTATGGTATGAAATTTGAAATGTCAATTTATGAAATTTTGTATGGTTGTATGAAATTTGAAATGTCAATTTATGAAGTTTTGTATGGTTGTATGAAATTTGAAATTTCAATTTATGAAATTTTGTATGGTTGTATGAAATTTGAAATGTCAATTTATATAATTTTGTATGGTTGTATGAAATTTGAAATGTCAATTTATGAAATTTTGTATGGTTGCGAAGCCAAAAGCCAAAAGCCGCAGAAAGCAGGTCTGGAGGAGCTTTCACATTTTTACTGCACCAAAAGCTGCTTTTACTAAAAGCTGCTGGCTTGGAATATGCCCTTTGGTTTTACTTTTGGCTTCCAGGAAGCAAAAACTACTCTCGGAAGCCAAACCAAAGGTACCCTAAATATGTATCATTAGTTAGGTCAAAAAACACAACCTTGTTAAACAACTACTCGTTGCATCGTCATCATTGGCTTCTCGACAGGATTCGGCACTCGAAGCTGGGCTGCATCGTTCTGATCTCCAGTGAAGAGGTGAGTCCCGGCACCCCCGACGATCGTATCGACTAGGTTAGTATCCTCACGGATGCATCAATTTGACCTCTTGAGGTGCTTGCTGAAATAGTACGATCGCCAGTTTATCTCAGTGTATTAGATAGGTCTAAGGCTGCATCAGGTTGATCTCTTAGATTGATGTGGTTTAGGTGTGGTAGTCTGAGGCTTCATCGATTAGGTTCGACATCTCTTTCTATTGTATATTTTTCATGTTGTACACCATTTATCTAAATAAAGTGTGCTAGATACTTTGAAGTATTATTAAGTTCATCGTTACTAGCTACTATCTTGGTTAGGTTTGATCTAGTTATTGTGGTGATTTTTATGATACATACGCACTTTCTGGCATATTTTATTTATTTCTATCAGAGTACAAGCCGATAAGTTATCTTTAATTCAACATTGTATCCTATCTGCTATCGGAGAAAGCTCATCGGCCCATATGCATAAATTGTTTATCTCATCGTTCGATGAAGCATTCATATCGATCGCTTTGCCTTGGTCATCGGCCCTATGGTTGATCGGCGTTATTCACTCACAATTTCTTTATCCCCACCACGATCATCGGCTCGACAGCCGATCGGCTTTGCCACTAATGATTATTTCCTCTGTTTTCTTATCAGTCGCCGGGTCAAACTGATTGTCATGCCTTGAACCCTTTATCTAAGATTGTAGGACCTATACTAGAGTTATGTAGATCTCCCAAGCTACGCGTGTGTCAAAATGTAACCAAAAAAATGCACCAACACGCTTTTTGGCACGCCCGATGGGACATTTTCAGTGACTCAACCATGGTGGGTGAGATCGATGACAACAATAGCATCCCGATCACTCTCGAAACACTGAGTGAAGAGCAGAGGGCTGAGGTACAAAGGCATGTGGATGATTTCGAGAAGTTGTGATTGGAAGCCTACGACATGACTCGATCAGGTCCCATCTAAAGGGATCCGTTACCAAGACCGGCATTGGCTATAGAAGCCAGCCAGAGAAAGCCCTTAGTCCAGTCTACAAGAGATCATTTATCAAGCGATACACCACACACTGATCAACCAATCCAGGACATTGGTCAACCCCCTCTACTGGTATTCCTCTAGGGTATCATTGGATGGCATACTATGGAACTCCGCCATACGATGATGAAGGGCAATATAGGCACAATGCTGCTCGGCCAGACTAATATCAGTAGGTCCCAATACTTGATTGACATCCTATGTTGGGACAGCAAGAAGAGGGTGAATCGGATAACCGAGGTGATTTGAGACCAATTTGGGTTGAAACCCAAAGAATAGACGTACATGTATCGACGACCGTACCTAGAATGGTTTGATCGAGTATTACTGCCAAGCCGATACAAGGTAACCGACTTCACCAAGTTCTCAGGACAAGACTCGATCTCCATGATCGAGCAAGTCAGTTGTTTCCTCGCCTAGTGTAGGGAGGCATCGGCTGATGAAGCGCTAAGGGTCTGATTCTTCCCACTCTCTCTACCAGGATCAGCCTTCGTGTGGTTAGCCTCACTGCTAGTGAGTTCCATTAGAGGATTGGTAGATTTAGAGAAAAGTTTCACAAATATTTCTTTGCTGCCATTCAGGAGATGAAGCTTACCGACTTGACAACCGTAAAGCAAAGGATGGACGAGTCGGTATAGGATTATGTCCAAAGGTTCCAAGATGTACGGAGCAGAGGCTATAGCTTGAGTCTTAGTGACACCCAGTTGGCAGAGTTGGTGTTTCAAGGACTCCTAAACCTAATTAAGAAGAGATTTTCATCACACGAGTTCGACAGCCTCTCACAACTGGTCCAAAGGGTATCGACAGACGAGAGATGATTCTAAGAAGAAGGAAAGACAGGTATCAGAAAAAGGTGGCAATGCCCTTGGGTGAAGCTGGCCGATAAAGAAGAGAGACATCAACAAGGCCGACAAGATATTTGACATGTTGCTCAAAGAAAAGCAGATTCACCTATCGCCTGGCCATGTGATACCACCTACCGATGTGCTGAAAAAGAGAAAATAATGTAAATAGCATAATTACCCGTTGCACCACACCAATGAATGCAAGGTATTCAGGTAGTAGATTCAATCGGCCGTGGAGCAAGGCCGAATCAAATTTGACGAAGGGAAGAAGCCGATGAACATCGATAGACATCCATTCCCGGTCAACATGGTGAACACGCATCACGCTGACAATCGGCATACGAAGAGGAGTAAGCGAGCTGGTAGTAACATCACCTCGTCAGATCTCATCGAGAAGTACTAGAGGTGGTCGAAGGAGAGGGAAGACAGGGAAGACAGCCACGGCTACTCACATTTCAACCCCCATTGGAATTGTGAATTCTTCAAGCTTTGCTGGAACGAGAAGCTACGTCTGCCATCAATGGATGATTTCCCAGGATGAGGCACCGAAGGTAGAACACAAGAAAATCACCGGCCACGCAACGTCAAGCCAAGGCCGCGTGATGAAGAAACCGTTTATCGAAGGTTGTCACCTCTAAGGGTATCGGCATCAGTCCCGTCAGTGCCGAGGAAATCGGCCAACCAGTCGATGGCAATACCGCACCAAGAAAGCCACAATGGTTCCCCTCTAGGATCTTCACAAGGAACCAGAAGAGAAGGGTGCAATGTTTGTGGCAGAGAGAATTGAAGGCACAAAGGTGCGACGAGGAAGTTGATCGGCCCCACGGGACCAAAAGTGAATGGCGAGTGAAAGATAAAGCCGATCACGAGGATAAAAAGGAAGCGGGAATAAACATGGTTTTCTTTCTCCCTGCAGAGTATCGGGCATCTTGCAAAGACAACGCGGATTATACTGATACAATGGCTCAATTAGTGTTGGCTCCACAACCAGTAGTTTTTAACAAACCAGAAGACCTTGAGCATCGGCACCTAAGACCTCTCTATATCAAATGATTATACCTCTCTATCTCAAATGATTAGTTAACTTGAACCCGATGTCCAAGATGATGATAGACAGGGGCGAACACCGGAAGATCTCATTAGAACTAACATGGTATTATGGGACTTCGGTGGCAACTCATCAGACACAATGGGAGTGCTAAATGTGAAGCTGGTAGTTGGGAGCAAGACAATGTTGACTACATTTTTTATCATAGAGGGAAAAGGATCTTACAATGTGTTGTTGGGATGTGATTGGATGTCCCTTCGATAATGCATCAGAACCTCATGCAGTGGGTCGGCGATCAGGTTGAAATAGTTCCCATCGACAAATCAGTTAACACATATACGACCGATTTATCAGTACCTCCATCTATCAAGAAGAGCTTGGGATGGCAACTTTCTCGAAGTATCAAATGATGGTATCAACTCGATCAACGAAGAGCTTCCTAAGCTTGTCTTGTAAAGACGGTGTCAACAAAACGATGGGTGGACTTGGTCAAGACCTTTCTACAACCGACGAACTACGGTAATGCAAAACACCGGACCCGACGATAGACCGAGCCCAACCTTCGTAAGCACCCAAATCCCCCCGATGAAATAAGAATGAATTGAAGATGACTACGTTGGAGATATGGGAAGAGGTCGAACAAGAAATACTTAGAAACGTTTTTCGATCGTTTGGACGAAGCCTAAAAGATCTACATGCAAAACAGTTGATGCCAATGGTATCGCCTCAAGATGGCCGATACGAAGGCATCACCCTTAGACAAAACAAAAAACACAAAAAATCTCAACATCAAGCCAGGAATCAATAATAATGTAATACAGAAGTATGATGTCTAAATTATAGATCGAAGATCCAATACAAAAGAAAGTTCATACAAGCACACGACGAATGCCCTCGATCGTCTGTAGCCAAATCGCGTCGACGCTCCGAAGGGTAGCACGATCTTCAATGTCCAAACAAAGAATGTCGCGGAGGGCACGACATTGACGCTGCGCGAGATGGACCGCATCGGTGAGCTGGTGCTTCTGAGCTTTGATCCGGTCTAGAGCACCTTCCTTGGTTGCAATCTTCACGTGCACTCCGTCCAGCTTCATTACCAAATCGGCCTCCTCCGCCCGAAGCAGGTCCAGCTCCTGCAAAGTGGCCGACGACTTGACCTGGAGCCAAAAGGGTACCCTCAGTCAGCACTGTTGCGTCATGGGTTTCGATCGCTTTTCACTATGACGCATAGCTGGCGTGATCATCCATCTGCCTCAGCGCCTGCTACATGACCGACCAATGAAATTCCGAATACACGGCCAGCGTAAGGATGTCAGCCAACTCCACGGAAAGAAGGTTTAAGATGTCATTGAGACGCTCCCGTATCGGTCCCAAGTCATTAACTAGGACTTCCACCATGATTTCTAGGCGACGCAGCAGGTTTGATAGAACCTCCTTTACCTCTGGAGGAAGTTGAGCCATGGACGGCACAGGAGCACCCGTGACCTCTTCATCGACGCCTTGAGATAAGGACTGACGTCAAAGGGGAACTTCTGGGCAAAAGACTAAAGAAAAAAGTCAGACAAGAGACCATGATGTCATGATGACAAACACAAGGAGGCAGCAGGCCTAGCAAGGATGGCCTATTATGGAGCATCATCGACAGAAGACACAGTAGTGTCATCCTTGGCTACAGCCATCGGAAGAGTGTGGGAGCCTTCCTCATCGGGACCGCCCCCGGGGGCAGATGAAATAGCGGGATCTGGCGGTAACTGCATTCGAGAACGATGTTTTGTCACTGATTTCATAACTTATGAATAATTAACCAAGGCCCTGACCCTCGTCGGTTTGCACCGCCGAGGCAGGGATACAATACAGAGGCTAAGCCTTTATTAAACACTCGATAAAACCCCTTGTGCATCATCCATGTTTATATAGATACAAGGCAGATCTAATCTCCAACTTTATTCTAACCGAATTAGACTCCTAACTAATCTGGACTTGGACTCTTAACTAATCTGATCTCTAATTAACCCTTTGCAGGCTGTACTTTTAACAAATCTTATATCCAATTAACAAAGTGAGATGGACTCTTATCTGCTACAGTACCGTGCGGTACTGTTCACGTGAACAATAGGTACTATTCATGTGAACAGTACATGTGGCACTGTTCACGGGCCTAATTGCACTACGGGTTGGACTGTAGGCTCCTCCTTGTGTGGTGTGTGATAGTTTGTGGAGTGAAATAGTTAAAAAAGATAGAACAAGAAAAGAGATCCAAAGGAAAAGAAGAGAAAAAAGAATACCTGAGAAAGAGATGAGCAAAGTAGCACCAAAGTTTTAAATATTGCAGAGTTTGCAAGACATGTTCAATTGTGCATTTGTCCCAAATTCTTTTGTATCCTACTCTTTCTTTCTTAGACTAGTTCTAGGACGAGTCTTGGCTAGCGACTTTGACAAGTAATTTGGACCCTTATTCAATTTTGTTAACTCTATTATTAAATTTTGCAACCCTTTCTACTATATATAAGGGTTAATTTCTTATGTGTCATTACAATTTTCATAGTTTGCCAATATGCCATTGATGTGTCAATGACAAATAGGGACCACCGTAGTCCCTGACAGTGACATGTAGGAAATTCTTGAAAATTATAATGGCATGTGAGTAATTTTCACTATATAAGTTGTTGGACCAAAAAGGGCGACCAGATGGGGGTGAATGGGAGCTTTTAAAATTTCTGGCTAAAACTAGCCTTTTGTTTTAAATCAACCTTCTGCGGAACAGGCTTCGAACACACCCTTTGGAGGTCTGATTCGGAGGTAGTTTATGGATCCAAACTCAGGCTTCGCAAAGAGAAAAAGTTCAAAGTCAAGAAGACTTCGCTCACACCCACAAACCTGAAAACACAACTCTGTTAAGATAGTGAAGGCTCCGCACACTAGGTGCCTTTGAGCAGGCTTCACACTTCACCCTTCGCAGGAGTGGGTTTCCGTCTGAAGACTTCGACCTAATACTCCGCACTAGCAACTAGTACTACGCTTCGTATTCTAAAGCCCTAAAAACAGTCAGAACTAACAACCCCCAAAGACTTCGACTGAGTAAAGAAAACAGGCTTCGCTACAAACTTCACTCAGTGCTTCGCTAGTAATCAGAGAGGACTTGCCTCCGTGTTACACAGAGTGAACATACACTGAAAAACTCAACACTACCAAGAATAGAATGAAAACACACTTTGTTTGCAAAAGAACAGGGCCAAACTCTGATGGACAACACAAAGAGTAGCACTGAAAAATCACACATGTAGTGCAAATCAGGAATACAAGTTCAAGCAGTAGACAGAAGATAGAATGTAAATTTCATTGCATGAACAGGGAACACAAAAGACTCACAGGACTGAGTACATGGGTGGCGGCAAGCTCTGGAGTTCTAGAAATGGCTGCCCAAAGGTATTACCTAGACCTAGCCAGCCTTCACTGTTTATAGGCACTATTCAGACCTACGAATAGACTACTTTACCCCTAGGGTTTACACTATTTTTATCTCAGCCAGATGAGGGGGTACAGATGGTAGTCTACTTTATTTGGAGGCTTCTTTTGTCAGCTTCGCAGAGGAGATAACATCAGCTTTTGCAGAGAAGACATGATCAGCCTTTGCACATTTGGAGTCTTCTGAAGCCCCCTTCGCACGTAAGGTGTGCAGTAGCTTCGGCGAGAAGCTTTCAGCCAGATGGCCTTTGCTTCACTAAAGTCATCCTTCGATACAGTGATGGTTTTGAGCCGAAGCCGTCAAATATCTTGAGCCTTCGCACCATCACCTTCGGAGTGGACCACCACGGCTTCGCAGCTACTCCCAGCTCGAACTCCGTCAATCCATGTACCGAATCCATACACGGCCGAAGTACCTCAATTCAGCCATACTCTGAAACCCCACCTTCAGAGTACCTTCGCCACCTTTCGAAGTCCCTCCATCCAAGGCCTCCCCATGAAGCATATCCATAAGCACCCCTTCGCAGAGTCTCAGCCCTGAGCACACTCTACGAAGACCCTTATCTGGACCATGCCTTCGATGCACCTTGACTTCCGAGACCTTCGTTAGGTGTCCTTTGAGTGCCTCCATCCGGAGCACACTTCGAACGTCTTGCCTCAATGCTGAGTACTTCGTCCACCATACTCTGAAGTTACTCCTTCCAGAGCACCCTTCGAAGTGCCTCGCCTCCGAGGACTCAGCCAGATCCACCCTCTGCACTTTCTGCCTTCGCCTAGCGCACCTTGACCCGAGGACCGACCTCAACCTCACGCAGCCTTCATGACCGAGCTCCCCGCTCGCCTGGCATCACGCCTCCCGCTTGACCCAGGTTCACTCGCTGCGAACCGTCCATCGCCTCTAAAGCCACCTGCGTACCACCGACAAACATATAGGTGTTTCCAGTATCCCAGAGAGCTCTCTAGTGGACAACCTTCAATACACACTCCGGTGTACCGCCCATAGTACCGAGGCCTTCGGTACCACCAAGTCATCTTTCTCTGCCGGACCCCTTCGACAGACACACTCTACTGCAGAGACGCAGCCAGCTAAATCTGCACCCTTCGGAAAACACCTCCGAACCCCTTCGGAGGGGACCCTTCTCCTAGAAGGCAACTTGTCAATCACTCATCACAGACTTGAAACCGAGGCACATTTCAACTTGGTTTCTAAATCTCCCCCTTGATGAGTGCATTGACAATCAAATTCAAGTTCAAGAAAATTTGAAGATTTTCAGCACACAAGTGACCATAAAACTCAAAAAGAGCCAAAACATGTCACTTGATTAATGAATTTCAATCAACTTGAGTCATGAAAAGCCATTTGGCAATAATTCCTCCTTTTGGTAGTAAAAAATAAACATTTTCTCTCCCCCTTTGAGCTTCACCACTTGTCTTCCCCTTTAGGTAGGCAAACCAGGTATTTTCTCGCCCTTTGGCAATGCAAGAATCAAGGAGCAGAAAATGCAAGGTGTTGTAGAAATTGTGTTTGCTACAACACAGGTTTAGTATGTGTGTATGGTGTGTAAAATGAACCTCGAAGGATTCTCTTAGAAGGAGAAAAGATTTATACTAGTTCGGACCTCCCCTAAGGGATAATAACCCTACGTCTAGTTTGTGGTGGATTTGGCATAATATGCCCCGGTGAAGTTTAGTGAGTTCCGGGGTTCTCATGGCCCTGGAGGAGCTGAACTATTACAAGGGCTTGGCCCTGCTTTTATAGGCACGCAGGCCAAAGGAAAAGACCTAAATGCCCTCTATAAGCCATAGGCTTATAGGGGCAAAAACGGAAAAAAAGGGCTAGTCTACTGTACAAAGTGCTTTATAGCTTTACAGACGTGTCAAATAAACGTCACTTCTTGACCACCAAAACGACATACTAGGGGCAGAGGGGCCCCTGGTATGACTTCTACACTATAGCGAGGTACATATATTTCTTGGGATCGGAGCAGGGGCTAGAGCTCTTCGGGCGGAGGCTGCGAAGAAGGCTTCGAAGGACACTCCGAAGTGGGCTTCGAAGTATACTCTGAACTGAACTCCGAACTAGGTTCTCAGAGACTTAGCTTCGAATCGGCTGAGGGTCCAGAGACTAGCTCTGGGGAGCTCCGAAAGGGCTCGAAGGTTAACTCCGAACAGAGCTCGAAGGTTAACTCCGAACAGAGCTCGAAGGATAACTCCGAAACTAGCCTGAGACTTGTCTTCTGGCAAACTTCAAAGGGAGTTTGGAGGCTTCGCTTCGAAGGACTCTGAAAAGGGGTTCGGGGGCCTCGCTCCAGAGGGCTCCGAAAAGAGCCTTGAGATTCAGAAATAACTTCACCAAATAGGGACATGCTTTGGCAGTGTCGGGCTCCGGGCTGAAGGCCGTTAGAGGTTGATGTCATTTGGCCCCTGGTTAAGGGAAAACTTATTCCCCCAATAGTAGCCCCTCGCCTGCAGGCCTTCGGGACGAAGGGGTGCTTGCTCCCTTGGGACAAATGATAGTAAAAATGGTAACTTCAGAGAAGACAGGCCTTCGGAGCTTGGACCGAAGGAGGCTTCGACTTGTGCAGGTAATAATTGCCTGCCTCGGGTGTCAGAATGACCTCGGGGAGATCAGCTGACTTCGCAACAGCTATAAAATTGACTGTTACAGTGCGCTGGTTTGCTTTAGCTTCGCTTGAGGCCCACCTGTCAGTGGCTTCGGCAGGGGAACTGTCGGGATTTTTACTGCCTATAAATAGGGGTTTACCGCACACGGCTTCGACACACCTCTCATTTGCTTTCTTCTCAATGTCTTGCATCCTTCGCTCTCTTCTCCTCATCCCTAGCTTCGTGCGGAGCCCACTTCGTAACCCTTAGCGCCATTCGCATCTATGCTCCACAAAAATGCCAAAAAAGTTGCTTCAAAGGCTTTGGCCTTGGGCTCGAGTTCTAGCTCCGCCCAGGCGCAGGCAGCGGCTGCAGCGGCAGTGAAGCCTGCAGTGAGGTGGTTGGGGCCGAGGGATCTTCGGTCGTCATCAGATAAGTTCGAGCAATCCTTGGAGATGAGGGCTTCAATCTCGATAGAGGAGTCTGTCCGAGGGGCCTGTGCGGGGAAGATATCGCAATAGATCCGGCTTCGGGTGCCGGAAAAGTCGGAGGCCATACCGAGGCCTCAGGCTGACGAAGTGGTACTGTTCGAGGCTTTCTTTGAAGCCGGCCTCAGATTGCCAGCTATGGGGATGCTGAGCGAAGTCTTGAAGGCTTACAACCTCGAGCTTCCTCAACTATCGCCCAATGCCGTGGCGAGGCTAGCAGTGTTTGAATGGGCCATGAGGGCCAAAGGCTGCGAGGGCCGCGCCGACGTCTTCGTAGCCCTTCACAACGCCAACTGCCAGCCGAAGCCGAGGGAGGGAACAGACCGCATCAAGCGGGCTTTGGCCTTCGTAAGCGCAAACTTCCAGCTTCGGAGGGAGTATCAGGATGCCTTCCCAGCGAGGGCTACCAATAGCAAGTGGTACTCGAGGTGGGATCAAGAGTGGTTCTACGCCTCCGTTGGCGCGAACTCTCCCCTTCAGAGTACCAACGCGCTCATCTCTTACCGGTGCGAAGGCGTGGTGAAGACGAGCCCCGACACCCTTCGCTCGAGGATCCTGCTCCTTCGGAAGGTGGCTTCGAAGATGAGCATGAGGGACCTCGTGGAGGAGTTTATCACCCTTCGGCTCAGCCCCCTTGCGCGCTCTTGGCTAGAGGGCCTCTTCCAACCTTCGGGCCGAGGGGGCCTAAACGAGGTGGCAACAGAATGCCTTGGTAAGACTTCGAAGCCTTTTCACTTTCATACTTCGCCAAATAACTTTATCCTGACTTGGAATCTTGATGAAGCCGCTCTTGAAGTGAGGACTCCGGAGGAGGCCATCATGGCGGTTGAGCGTGTTGTCGGGGCCGCGACACCTGAGGAGCAGGCCAGACGGCTTTCTCTGGTGGGGACTTGGGAGCACTGGAACAGGGTGTGGACCTTGCTCGACGTCGAGGGGGTCCAGGCTCTGCCAGACTTCTCCAACCTTGCGCCCTCGGCGACCGGCTCTAAGAGGAAAAGGGTGGACGACGATGAACCCGAAGCTTCGAAGGCTCGGTCGGAGGTCCCAGCGACTGAAGCCTCTACTCCAGAGGAGGCAACGGTCGCAAACCCTAAAACCGGAGTGGAGCCAACAGGGGCTCCGGTGGCAGCTACCGAGGTGGTGGCGAAGGCCTCGACGGTGATGACTTCGGGCGCAGAGGTTGAGGCGCCAGCTTCACAGCAAAAGGATTGGGGTGCACTCATCGACCCCTCCACCTTCGAAGAGATCTCTAACGAAGGTAAACACTTTAAACATACTTCTCTTTTCATATGTGGATATTGACTTGAACTTTTTTGCAGAAGACGATGTCGGTGCGAGGTCCGCCGCACCGAAGCTAGCGGAGGCCTCCGGTAGCAGCAGCAGCAGTTCGGAGTCCGACAGTTCCTCGTCTGAAGAAGACGGAGGCAACGGTCGCCATGAAGGGGACCCTTGAGACGACGAGCACGTTGAGGTGGTGGACCGGAGCCCGGCTCTGCTGGAGCCTATGCTGGAGGTTACGATGGAGGAAATTGTCCGTCCTCTACAGCGGAAGGGGACCGTGACGGAGGCGGCCATCCATGACTTTCATGAGGGCTGCGCGGCTGCAGAGGCAGGGGGCTTGGTGGCTCAACTTAGCTGCTCGAGCCCCATGGACCTCTTCATAAATGCAAACGAAGCCCTCATCCAGGTGAGTGAAGTCCTACACAGCCTTCAAGTCGTGCTTATTCTTCAATCAACACTTATGATTTTCTTGAATTCCTTCAGACCTTCGCACTGAACGCTGCAGCATCAACCTTTGTGGATAGGCGAATGACGTGCTTGGTGGAGGAGAGGGACACCCTCCGACGTAAAGTCTCGGTGGAAGCCGAGAAGCGAAGGCGGGCCGAAGCCTCAGCGGAGACGGTGAGAGCCGATGCCAACAAGGCAAGGGAAGTCTTGGCCTCGGAGACTGACAAGCTCCGAGCGAAGCTTCGAGCTTCGGAGCATGCCAGAGCTCAAATGGTGGAGGAGAAGTCAAAGCTTCGCCAAGCCGGCCACTGCCTTCAAGACTTCGTCGTTGCGAACGTCGAAGAAGCCACTCTACGCCTGACCGAGGTCATAGAACAAATAGAGAACGAGTGTCGGGCTCCAGACTTCGGCCTTCGGGACCCAATTGGAGACCGCGTCGATTTCTTGAAGGTGGTGGCTTCGACGGCGGAGAAATCCCTGAAGGGCTTCGCCTTGATGGCCAGCCGAGTGGCGGGTCAAGGAGTCTTGCAAATGCTTCACGACGCGGGGTGCAACCACCTCGAAGCAGTGACCTCGGCGACTCCGGTGGCCTTCGGAGGCCAGCACCTGGTGACGCCTCCGGCAGGTGTCCGCGGAGCCCGGCGCCGCCTTCAGGAGCCATGGAAGGCCCAAGGCTGCGAAGCTGTCCTCGAACTCCAGAAGGCCATCCGCCTTCGCCGAGCCAGGGCATAGGCCTCGCCAGCTCAGCCTTCGACATTGGCACCTCCGCCTCCGAAGGTGTAGATCTCCTTAGGCTCCTTGTAATTCTTAGTTTTAGGCTTGTAAAAACTTATCAGTTTATTAATATAAATTAGGGGGTACTTTATACCTGCCTAGGCTCAGCCTTCGAATGTTGACCTCGACGTACTTGAGGACTCTAAAGAACTTCGCCAATTATGGGTGGTCTTCGAGGTAGCTAGGTCTGAAGGCCCTCCTCGGTTCAAACTTTTGAGAGGACCTAACGGCGAAGCTATTTCCGAAGTAGCCCAGGAGCTGCTGGCTACCATGAAGACGGAGCCCCTTCGGAGTTCCTCCTCCTCGCTAGACTTAAGCTGCTTCGGAGTAGACTTACGTGGCGAGGGGGTACAGCCTTCGAGTATGGCTCTGGCAAGCGACGAAGCTTTAGACTTCTCTTCCTTCGATATGGTACCGCCTGTCTCACATACTTGGACAAACCTGCAAAGTGGAAGACGAGGTCTGCGGGCTTCGGGGCGTGGATGAACCGGACGTGGGAGAGCAGGCTCTGACGAGGCTTTGTCCAGCTGAGGGGGCCCTGGCCAAAAGAAGAGCAAGCGAGGGTCGGGGCCTCGAGCTCTCTTTTTCTTAGGCTTAGATACAGACTATTCATAATTTTGTTTTCAAAATATATTTGTAACATACTTCGTCTGCATGCTTCGCATGTTTTGATTGTTTTGAACGTTTTAGCTTGTCACGCTCGTATTGCGCATTACATTCGCACACTTCACATACATACTTCCCCCCTTGTGTGTGGCAGCTAGGGACTTAGTTGTTGCTGGTGCGGGCAATTAAAAATGCGAAGGGGTGCGCCTTTTTGGCGGCTTCAGACGCTTATATTGCATCGAGCGAAGGCCTCTTTTTCGCTTCGAATGCATTAATTTGGAGCAAAGCAAGGCTTCAGCGAAGCCAAATTAAGCGAAGCATGCTTCGCATGCTTGGATTTGGATGTTGTGCGTGAGCGAAGCTCAGAAACGCACTTAGATTTTAAGTGAAGTATGACTTCGAGATGCTTAAATTTTAGATTAGATTTTGACACGGGAAGCAAGGCTTCGGAGCATGTTTAGATAGCGAAGCAAGGCTTCGGAGCTTGATTCTGTACTGAGAATGGATATTTGGTGTGGATTCACCGAACCTATGATTGTGAGCTGCCTTCGCTCTAAGCCACCTTCAACTCTGAATACTGAGAACGAATCTCAGGATTCTCAGATACATTAAGCCGGTGGCCTTCGTATCCCGAACGCATCAGGTCGATGACCTAGAGTCCTTGGACGCATCAGTAGGGCTTTGATTTCATACTAAAGTAATTGCAAATTTGTACATCGAAGTGGTACTTCGGACTGTGTACATACCTCATAAAGCGTGTGAAAAACTTGCCTCGTAGCCCTTGGGGCTCTGACGGCCTTCGACACGTTAAGCGGAGCTCCTTGCTGGAAAGTGAGCTCCGGAGCACGAAGGATAGAGGAAGGTGGAGAAGGCCTTCGAACTGCACCCGAAGCCCCTTGCCGGAGGGTGCGCGAAGCAAGAAAGCTTCGAAGCTCCCCCCTCAAGCGCACTTCGAATTGCAGACAGTGGCAGAGAACTTAGCTTTTAGGACTACTAAGGTCCCCACGGACGGCGCCAACTGTTGTAGCAATTGTGTTAGCTACATCACAGGTTTAGTATGTGTGTATGGTGTGTAAAATGAACCTCGAAGGGTTCTCTCAGAAGGAGAAAAGATTTATACTGGTTCGGACCTCCCCTAAGGGATAATAGCCCTACGTCCAGTTTGTGGTGGATTTGGCATAATATGCCCCGGTGGAGTTTAGTGAGTTTCGGGGTTCTCATGGCCCTGGAGGAGCTGAAATATTACAAGGGCTTGGCCCTGCTTTTATAGGCACGCAGGCCAAAGGAAAAGACCTAAATGCCCTCTATAGGCTTATAGGGGAAAAAAAGGGAAAAAAGGGCTAGTCTACTGTACAAAGTGCTTTACAGCTTTAAAGACGTGTCAGATAAACGTCACTTCTTGACCAGCTAAACGACATACTAGGGGCAGAGGGGCCCTGGTATGACTTCTACACTGTAGCGAGGTACATATATTTCTTGTGTTCGGAGCAGGGGCCGGAGCACTTCGGGCGGAGGCTGCGAAGAAGGCTTCGAAGGACACTCTGAAGTGGGCTTCAAAGTATACTCTGAACTGAACTCTGAAATGGGTTCTTGGAGACTTAGCTTCGAATTGGTTGAGGGTCCGGAGACTAGCTCTGGGGAGCTCCGAAAGGAACTCGAAGGTTAACTCCGAACAGAGCTCGAAGGATAACTCTGAAACTAGCCTGAGATTTGGCTTCTAGCAAACTTCAAAGGGAGTTTGGAGGCTTCGCTCCGAAGGACTACGAAAAGGGGTTCGGAGGCCTCGCTCCAGAGGGCTCCGAAAAGAGCCTTGAGATTCAGAAATAACTTCACCAGATAGGGACATGCTTCGACAATGTCGGGCTCCGGGCCGAAGGCCATCATAGGTTGACGTCATTTGGCCCGTGGTTAAGGGAAAACTTATTCCCCCAACACAAGGCTTCAAGATGATGAAAAGTATGACACCATATAGTGCAAAAATATGCCAAATCAGATTATCAGGCTCAAATGCTCAGCTCTAGTGAATATATTCCAAATTCAATGTTTGAGGCGTGAATTTGTCAATTTTTTGAAAAGAAAAATCATCACCACTCAGACGAGACGTCTAGACAAGTGAAAACCGAAACTGCAAAATCTAAACAATTTCTACCCAGAGAACACGTCCAATATTCATGGTGCATTTAGCAAGCTTGATTAGCAATTGATTTAGACTTTGCAATTCTTTTGATAGTGATAGGGGTTATTTGTTCATCCACCTTATGCTTTCCAACCATGCCAAGCCTAGGTCAAGATAGACCATTAGAAGCTTAAGACAATGATTTTGGCAGACACTAAGTTATCCTAGTTCATACCAAGGTGCTATGGTAAGCAGTCTAGAATAAAGTAGTGCGACAAGCAAACCCGCCTGGATCTTTTCATTTTTAGCACATAAAGTCTTGGCTATTGATTTTTGTTGTGTAAAATTTGTTTGAATGATTTCATGAATAGCAATATAATTTTCAAGTTGCAATTGTGCATCCATAAGAAATGATTCTAGCTACTATGCAGATAAAAGATAGCTAAAGCAGTTCTGTATAACATATGCTGGACACAAGACTAAGCAGTGATCAAATTTAGGGTTTTGTAAGTTAAAGCATGCTCATTGTGAAATTAGATATATTAACTCTAGCTGAGAGCATGATGAGAAAGACAATCAAGTAAAGGCATATAAAAGCAACTAAGTGTATCAACAAATCATCATAAGAAAACCACGCAAAATAATTAAAACAGGCTCCCCCTCACAAAATGTCATAAGGATGACAAATATCATGTTCCCCACGCAAGTAAGCAAATCGAGATGCATCAAGTGATTTAGTAAAAATATCGGCAAGGTGGTTCTGGGTATCAACATACTGAAGTTCAATATCACCCTTCTCATTGTGATATCTGAGAAAATGATATCTTACATCAATGTGTTTGGTTCTGGAATACTAAATCGGGTTGTTTGCAATGCAAATAGCGCTAGTGTTATAACAAAACAGTGAAACAACCTTGTAATATAACCCGAAATCCCGCAAAGTGGAAACCATCCACAAAATCTATGAGCAACAGCTAAATGCAACAACATATTCAGCCTCAGTCGTAGATTGTGCAACACTAGACTGTTTGCGAGAAGACCAGCAAACAAGAGAAGCACCTAGAAAATGACAAGTACCGGGGGTACTCTTCCTATCAATTCTACACCCAGCAAAATCTGCATCTGAATAACCACGAAGACACAAAGAGAAAGATGCAGAATACCAAATGTCAAATTCAAGGGTATGCTTGAGATACCTGAGAATGCACTTTACCACTTGGCGTTGCGAAGTACGTGGCGAAGCCTGAAAACGAGCGCATAGACATACAGCGAAATGTATGTCCGGCCTCATAGCAGTCAAGTAGAGGAGGGAACCGATCATGCTTTGGAATTCCTTCTGATCTACGGCTTCTCCGTCCTCATCAGGGTCCAATGCTACAGATGTAGCCATTGGAGTGGCGAGGGGCTTCGCATCAACCATGTCGAACTTCTTGAGCAGATCCTTGGTGTATTTCATCTAGTGGATGAAGGTACCATGTTTGCTTTGCTTGATTTGCAAACCAAGGAAGAATGTGAGTTCGCCCATCATGGACATCTCAAACTCCTTGCTCATGGCATCTAAAAACCCGGCAACCAAAGCATGAGAAGAGCCACCAAAGATGATATCGTCAACGTAGATCTGAACTAGAAGGAAATCTTTGTCATGCTTGAAAGTGAACAGGGTTTTATCTATAGATCCCATCAAATACCCTCGCTCAAGAAGAAAAGATTTAAGTCTGTCATACCATCCCCGAGGGGCCTGCTTGAGTCCATAAAGAGCCTTAAGAAGTTTAAGGACTTTATATGGATATTTAGGGTTTTCAAAATTAAGGGGTTGTTTTACATAAACATCTTCGCCTATGAAGCCATTAAGAAAAGCACTTTTAACATCCATTTGATAAAGTTTGAAACCTCGGAAAGCCGCAAATGCAAGTAAAATTCTAATTGCCTCAAGACGAGCAACAGGTGCAAAAGTTTTAGTAAAATCAATCCCTTCTAACTGAGAATAACCCTGAGCCACAAGTCTAGCTTTGTTTCTAACTACAGACCCATCCTCCCCTTGTTTGTTTTGAAAATCCATTTTGTTCCAATAAAATGAACATTAGGTGGAGGATCTACAAGAGTCCAGACTTGGTTTCTCTCAAAAATTTTAAGTTCATCATGAATGGCATTAATCCAGGTAGAATTAGAAAGTGCATGAGAACGAGTTACCCTTTGATTAAGCTCACCAATGATCTTCTCAGGAGGATGCATCCTTTGAATGTGATGAGGAGCCTCGCGATGGGATGCGGTCTCCCCATCAACTTCTGCTGGTGAATGGTCGAAGATGACCGATGTTGAGGTTGTAGCTTTGGGACCTCTTGCCG
The DNA here is from genome assembly GCA_019279435.1 of Zizania palustris. Lineage (NCBI taxonomy): Eukaryota > Viridiplantae > Streptophyta > Magnoliopsida > Poales > Poaceae > Zizania > Zizania palustris. The sequence continues at coordinate 86,927,074 of JAAALK010000287.1, read as the reverse complement.
AAGTGATCGAAGCGGTGACGGCTTCTGGGGTCGATGTTAAGGGTAGTAGGGGTTCGTCCTCGAAATCTCTGGGATCTTCATCTTCGAAGATGATCTGCTCCATATCGTGTTCATTGGCCTGTTCAAAAGAAGAGCTAACAAAGGGGGTTGATTCATCAAAGTTCACATCCCATGACTCGATGACAGTTTTAGTTTCCAAATTAAAGACACGATAAGAATGACCATGAGTAGTGTAACCCAAGAAAATCCCGTCAGAAGAGCGCGACTCAAATTTTTCCAAATTTCCACGTTTTAGGATAAAGCATCGACAGCCAAAAACTCGAATATGAGTAACTTTAGGATGTCTCCCAAAATGCAACTCATCAGAAGTCAAGTTCAAAATTGAGTGTAAGAAAATTCGGTTTGAGATGTAACAAGCATTGTTCATGGCCTTAGCCTAGAATTTTCTAGGAGTTCTGTGCTCATCGAGCATCGTCCTAGCCATATCAACCAAACTCTGGTTTTTCCACTCAACAACACCATTCTGTTGAGGAACTTGCGGAGCAGAGAATTGATGTTCTATGCCATGCTACATGCAAAAGTCAACAAAGAGACTATTCTTGAACTCAGTGCCATTATCACTTCGAATGAATTTTAATGCACTAGGGAGTTCATTGAAAAGTCTCAAAGCCAAGCTCCAAAAATGTGAAAACACTTCATCCTTGCTGGCTAGAAAGAAGACCCAAGAGTAGCGAGAGAAGTCATCGACAATAATAAGTACATACCACTTGATGCCTAAAGAACTGACCCGAGAAGAACCTACAATGTCCATATGGATAAGTTCTCCGGGTTGTTCAGTCATCACCGTAGTGACTGGCGAGTGCGAAGCGGCAATCATTTTTCCATGTTGACAGGGAGCGCAAACTAAATTCTTATCAAATTTAAGCTTGGGCAATCCTCGGATCAGTCCTAGGGCACTCAGTCTAATGAGCAACTCAAAGCTCATATGCCCTAGTCTCCTATCCCACTTCCAAACCTCAGAAGTTGAATGTGCAACAAGGCAGTGAGTAGAACCAGATTACTTAGAAAAATCAGCTCCAAAGACTCTCTCAACTCTAAAGATCTTACAGACCACAACGCCATCAGAATTAAGTACTTGCGAAGTATCGCGATGGAATCGCACTTCGAAGCCCTCATCAAGCAATTGAGATACAAAAAGAAAATTGTATCCCAAGTTTTCAACCAAAGAAACATCTTTGAGAGTGAAGTTCGAGTTGATTCTTACCACCCCTTTACCTTTCACTCTACTCCTTCTATTGTTGCATTTCCGGTCATGTGGCACGAACAACCGGAGTCCATGATCCACGTGCCCTCCAAGCCTCGGTATGATGCCTACACAAAATAGGAAAACCTCGACCGCTCATTGCTGGGGTGAGTGAAATCATGACGAGACATCCAGCAGTTTGTGATACGAGCAGTAGGCACAATAAAAGTAGTTTGTCTATGCACAGGTAAATAGAGTGATGCAAAGTGCGAGGTCTACCTACATGATGCAACCCAGATGCATGACAAGGTCTCCCAACCTATCGGGGTGCAAGGCTACTAACATGAGGTCTAGCACTATAGGAAATATGGTGAACACCACGAGGGGCAAAGCCTCTCCAAGAAGATCGAGGAGCCTTGTAAACAGGACGTGAGTAAAACTCAAACTCATGCATACCTAGAGGTGGGTAATGCATGTCCTGGAATCTCAATGCCTAAGAACATTGCTCATCCTTGATGCGACGAAAGAAAAACCCAACCAAATAACCTGCCCGCTGACAGTAAGAACAATGATACACTCTTCTAGGGGCACTTTCATAGGTCATAGGAGCAATCCTCACAAGCTCCTTGGGTTTTATAAGAGAGTTCTTCTTGGGAGGAATTTTCTTGGCAGGAGGTATGGTTTTCTTTGGAGTTTGGATAGGCTTTTTGACTGATGGAGTGTCTAACTGGGCTCTTTTTTTCTCTAAGGTAGTGGGTGAGGTAAAAACAGTTTTGTTCTCATTATCTAAAGGAATCCTCTGAAAATCCCATCCTAGAGCTAACCCTGCCCTGTCAGCACACATCTTAGTCTTGGTCAAGAGCAAATCCATCCTACCCTTTCCCTCAGTGCATTTGTTAACCACAGAAAGAATGTATTTATTTTCAGTCATAAGGTTTTCAGCTTGCCCTCTAGCAAAACTGAGTTGGTCCTTAAGGGTGATGCAGGTGGGACAAGCAGGCTTCACATCCTTAGAACACTCAGCACTCTCTAATCTAGCCTCTAACTCCCTAACATACTTGTCTCCTAAATTGATGCTATCAATCAGTAATGGACAATTTGAACAAGCATCAGAAGAAATAGGTCTAGACTCCACCACCAAAAGTTGCTTCTGTGCAGTCTCAAACTCATCAATAGTTTGAGCATGCACAGAACGCAAATGAGCAAGCTCACCCATAAAAACATTGCAAGATTCACATTTAGCATCATCAATTTTAGACTTAAGCATGGCATAATCAGTAGAAATAGATTCTAGCCTAAGTCTAAGGTCTTTTCTATCTCTGGCAGCCTGAGGGGGGGTGAATGGGAGCTTTTAAAATTTCTGGCTAAAATTAGCCTTCTGTTTTAAATCAGCCTTCTACAGAACAGGATTCGAACACACCCATCGGAGGTCTGATTCGGAGATAGTTTATGGCTCCAAACTCAGGCTTCGCAAAGAGCAAAAGTTCGAAGTTAAGAAGACATCGCTCACACCCACAAACCTAAAAACACAACTCTGCTAGGATAGTGCTGGCTCCGCACACTAGGTGCCTTTGAGCAGGCTTCGCACTTCACCCTTCGCAGGAGTGGGTTTCCCTCTAAAGACTACGACCTGATACTCCGCACTAGCAACTAGTACTAGGCTTCATATTCTGAAGCCCTAAAAACAGTCAAAACTGAGAACCCCAAAGACTTCGACTGAGGAAAGAAAACGAGCTTCGCTACCAACTTCACTCAGTGCTTCGCTAGTAATCAGAGAGGACTTGCCTCCATGTTACACAGAGCGAACATACACTGAAAAACACAACACTACCAAGAATAGAAAGAAAACACACTTCGTTTGCAAAAAAACAGGGCCAAAAACTTTGATGGACAGCACAAAGAGTAGCACTCGAAAATTAACACATGTAGTGCAAATCAGGAATACAAGTTCAAGTAGTAGACAGAAGAATGAATGTAAATTTCCTTGCATGAACAGGGAACACAAAAGACTCACAAGACTGAGTACATGGGTGGCGGCTAGCTCTGGAGTTCTAGAAATGGCTACCCAAAAGTGTTAACTAGACCTAGCCAGCCTTCACTATTTATAGGCCTATTCAGCCCTACGAATAGACTACTTTACCCCTAGGGTTTACACTGTTTTTTGTCTCAGCCAGATGAGGGGGCACAGATGGTAGTCTACTTTATTTGGAGTCTTCTTTTGTCAGCTTTGTAGAGGAGACAGCATCAGCTTTTGTAGAGCAGACACTATTGGCGTAAAACATTACGCTAACAGGTTCTCTAAGATTAAGAAGTGACAAACGAGAAGTTTGTGAAGCGAACTATCTCAAGCCTCCGAATAGGATAATAGCTCGAAGTAGTTCGAAGTTGTGTATTGAATATCTGAGTATTCGATGCCTATTACAGGGTGAAAAGGGGTATTTATAGGTAAAAATCTTAAGGAAAAGACCTTTTTACCCCTCAGTTACAACAGACATAGTGGAAACTATTTCGGTACCCCTAATAGGGCTAAAATGGTAAAATACTAAACTAGTTAGAAAGAAGATAAGTCTTCTGTCCTTGTTGGCAGTTATCCACTACGGAGATTGGACCTTCGAAGTGTATCTTCGAACGGGATTCTGGATAGATCTTTCGAACTTGATCACACACCAACCCGGAGATAGGTCTTGGACTTCAGTCTAGTAAATTGCCTTTGTCTCATGACCTTGAAGATCCCGGGGATGAAGTATTTTCCTCCAACAGTAGCCCCTTGAATACGCTTCTTCGATAACCTATAAGGTAAGGGAAGCAGTATATGCAAGGAATATTTTCATGCCCAAGGACTTAGCAAAATCTACCGTCTTTGGAAACATCCAGAAATTCACACTCTTCGAATCGACTTCTATGCTAAGACATCATCAAAGCATCTTCGAAGACAGTCTTTGCGAAGCTGAGATGACCATTAGACACAGAAATAGTCGTTACCCCTTTCTACGGAAAGAGTTATAGCGCCGCTTCGTTTCTAGAGATGGGTTCTCACGAAGAGTCGTGATACATCATAACCGTATGGAAGATGGAAAGGCATGTATGAACGGTAAAAGTGCGGGTGAGATACTTTACCAACTGCTCACATATTCTCCCCTTTCTACTTCCCGAGCTCGAACCTTGAAACTCCAACCTCTCTCATGGCGAAAACTAGCCACAAGGCTCCCGTCCCTGCTTCAACCTCAACCCTGGCCAGGTAGTAGGCGATGGCGGCAGCGGCTGCTGCAGCGCCTTTGGGTAACCCTTATCCGGCAGGTCCCCATGACCTTCTCCCGGCATCATCCAAATACTCCGATCAGCCATATAGCCTGAGGCCGTCGACCTGCACGAAGAAATCTATTGCAGCGGCGATCGCGGGGAAGACGAGCCCGGGGATTAAGATCCGTCAACCCGGCTCAGAAGTAGTCCCCTCGCCTCGGACCGGAGAAGTGATCGTGTTCGAAGCTTCTTCGAGGCGGGGTTGGGACTTCCTGTAGTGGACTTCCTCTCCGAGGTACTAGAACTCTTCCATGTTACTCTTCCTCAGTTGTCTCCCAATGCCATAGCACGCCTGGCCATCTTCGAGTGGGCGATACGAGCTGAAGGTTGCAAGGGGAGAGCAGAGATCTTCGCAGCACTCCACAAGGCTTCCTGCCAACCAAAAACTTACCAAGGCACCGGAGGAGAGAAGATGGTGATTGCCTTCGGCAGCATCAACTTCGGCCTTTGAGACGAGTACCAGACCCGGTTTCCAGCGAAGTCCATCAACGCTAGATGGTACACGGATTGGGTCCTTCACTGGTTTTATGCCGAAGTAGGAGCAGACAGTGCTCTGGCTGGACCCCTCGATGACATCTTCTATCGGAGGGAAGCTGAGGTTCACCCAGACCCGGGCCAGCTCAAAGCTCGCCTCAATCTGCTGCAAGCAATAAGCCATCGCATGAGCATGCGGGACTTAACAGAGGAGTTCATCGGGCTCCAAATTCCACCCTCGATGGATAGATGGCCGATCAACTTCGAAGAGAATCCGAAGGGTGGACTCCGAGAAATCTCTTCAAGTGCTGCAGGTAACTTCGAATGTCCTGCAAAATGTTTTGCATGTAGTATTGACTTTGTAAAAATGATTTAACTGAAATAAAATCTTATCTTTCAGCTCCACGCGCCACCCTCACTCCAGAGAAAATTTTCCGAGCTTCGGAGAAGATTCTCGGAGCTCATACACTCACCGAGAAGGAGTGGAGGGAGAGGTTGGTTGGTAGCTAGGAGCGATTCAACCAGGTATGGAGCGTACTCGGAGTTGAAGCTCCCCTCCTTCCAGACTGGGATACCTCCGAGCAGGCTCCCAAAAATAGAAAAATGGAAGCAGAGACTTCAGCATCAGCCAAGACACCTATTAAAAGGTAGCCCGAAAACCGAAGGCCCTAGCCCCCTTCTAGATCTTCTTCGTCTTCGGAATCATCCGAAGATTAAGCCAATATACAAATGGGAAGGGAGTTCGAATCCCTTCTCACATGTGATGAGGAATCACGAATGGGGGCCGGAGTCCCTGCTCAAGACGAAGTAGTTGCGGCACCCGTCACCAGAGATAACCTCGAACAGGCAGAGACTCAAAATGTCCTACCCGGTCAAGAAGCCCCGCTGCGGCAGAAGGCGGAGTCGAGACAATGGAAGCCCAAGTCTCACCTCCGGACGAAGTGATAGCTACAGTCGTCGGAGAAGTCTTGGCAGCTCATCCTTTGGTTCCAAGCCCGGAGTCTGAAGAAGACTTTGGTGAGATGTCCGAACCTCCGAGCAGTCTCGTGCTCGTTCGGTAGCAGAACATCGAGGGTAAACTTCAATAGAGTACCTTCTCTTTTTCTCTTTGTGTCCTGCAAAATTTATGCAATATCGAATACCTTTGGCTTTTACAGGATCGACTCCCATGGAGGCGACCCCTGCTACGAAGGTTGCGCCGGAGGCTACCAAGTGTCCGAAGCCCATTCTGGAGGTAGCCATGAAAATGGGTTCGGGGAAAGGTAAAGGTAAGGGGGGACCTTTGCCTGCTCCGGTCCTAGGATGGACTCCATCGGAGTCTATAGAAGGAGGCCAATCCACGGAGGGAGGCCAATCCACGGAAGCCTCCAATGACGCCTCGCTGCGCTCCGGCCCATCTCCGAATGAAGACGATCAGAATGCCTTGTCTAGGCTCCCCCTCCTAGCTCCTTTTTTAGAGCAAAGGACTGGACTTCGGACTTTGCTGGAGCCTCTGGCTTGGGCTAGTCGCGAGGTTGGGGAGACTGACTTGGTTTCCATTTTCGGGGAAGCTAATGGGTCGAAGTTGGACGCAGCTTTGGAGCAGGCAGCCTATAAGGAATGAAGTATCTGCAATAATAGAGTTAGTTCAAACATATGTAAACAATTTACTTACATTGCTCATTTTCTCTCTTCACAGCAAATAGTCCTAGCTCGAGCTGCGGCTGTATCAAATGAGCAAGAGTATGTTGGACCGGAAACGGCGACCAGAGGGGGGTGAATGGGAGCTTTTAAAATTTCAAACAAAAAATAGCCTTCTGTTTTAATTCTGTCTTCTACGGAACAGGCTTCGAACACACCCTTCAAAGTTCTGGTCCGGAGGTATTTCACAGCTTCGAAACCAGGCTCCGCAAGGAGCAAAAGTTCGAAGTCAAGAAGACTTCGCTCCACCCACGACTCCAAAAACTCAACTCAGCTAAGTCAGTGCAGGCTCTGCACACTGGGTGCCTTTGAGCAAACTTCGCACTTCACCCTTCGCAAGATATGACTTCCCCTGAGTACTTCGATCAGGTACTCAGCGCTAGAAACTGGTACTAGGTTTCGTACTTCGAAAGTCCAAACTTCATAGTGCACACTGAGCTAAGGACTTCGTCAAGAGAAGAAAACAGGCTCCGATTTAAGCCAGACACGGTGCTTCACTAGTAATCAGAGAGGGCTAGCCTCAATTTACACAGAGCGAACACACAATGAGGAAATCACACTTCACAAGCACAGATCACTCACACACTTCTTCAAAACACTCCAGTGTATTAAACTCAACACAGAAGAAGTGAGAGATAAAGAGATCAAGACATGCAGTGCAAAGTAGGCATACAAGTTCAAACAGTAAATGAAAACAGAATCAAAGTTTCATTGCTTGAACAGGGAACACAAAATGAGCTCACAGATCTGAATACAAGGTGTGGCGGCTAGCATAGGAGCTCAAAAATGGCTTCTCAAAGTGTTACTGTTGCCTAACTAGCCTCCACCATTTATAGGCAATATTCATCCCTGTGAATAGACTACTTTACCCCTAGGGTTTACACTGATTTTGTCTCATCAGAACAGGGGGGTATAGTTGGTAGTCTACTTTATTTGGAGGCTTCTTTTGTCAGCTTCGCAGAGGAGACAGTACTAGCTTTTGCATAGCAGACACGGTCAGCCTTTGCAGTGTTGGATTGTTCTGAAGCCCCCCTTCGCACGCGAGGGGTGCGGTAGCTTCGGCGAGAAGCCTTGAGCCTGATGGCCTTCGCTTCACCGAAGTTAGCCTTTGATACAGTGATGGTTTTGAGTTGAAGCCGTCAAAGCGCTTGAGCCTTCGCGCCATCACCTCCGGAGTGGACCACCACGGCTTCGCAGCTACTCCTAGCTCGAAATCCGTCAATCCGTGTACCGAAGCTATGCATGGCCAAAGTACCTCAAGTCAACGGCACTTCGAAGCCCCACCTTCCAAGTACGACCCTTCAAAGTCCCTCCTTCGTCCAAAGCCTCCGCATGAAGCATTCCATGAGCACTTCATCGCAGTGTCTCTCCCCGAGCACACTCCTCGACGAACCTCACCCGGACCATGCCTTCGATGCATCTTGACTTCTAGGACCTTCGTCGGGTAAACCTTTGAGTGCCTCCCTCCGTAGCACACATCGAATGCCTTTCCTCATTATTGAGGACTGTCCACCAAACTCCGAAGTCACTCCTTCCGGAGTACCCTTCGAAGTGCCTCACCTCCGAGGACTTCGTCTCGGGGTACCTTCAGCCGGAGCCACGCTCCGCACCCTCTACCTTCGCCTAGCGCACCTTGACCCGAGGACCGACCTCGGCCCATTGCATCCTCTGTGACCGATCTCCTCGCTCGCCTGGCATCAAGCCTCCCGCTTGATCCAGGTTCACCTGCTGCAAACCGTCCATCGCCTCCGAAGTCACCTACACACTAGAGACAAACAGACAAGTGTATCCAGTACCCCGGAGACCTCTCCGGGTAAACAACCTCCGGCACACACTCCGGTGTACCGCCCAAAGTACCGAAACCTTTGGTACAGCCAAGTCATTGTGTACTGTCGGACCTCTCCGACAGACTCACTCCGCTGCAATAGCTGCAGCAACCAGACCCACCGAACTCTTCGGTGAAACAACCTCTGAACCCCTTCGGAGGGACCCCTTCGAATCAGAGGATAAAATCTTTCAATCACTCATCACAGACTCAGAAACCAACCCTTGGTTTCTCAATCTCTCCCTTGATGAGTGCATTAACAACCAAATTCTAGTTCAAGAAAATTTGAAAAATTTCAGCACACAAGTGACCATAAAAACTCAGAAACGAGCCAAAACATGTCACTCGACAAAAAGAATTTTCCTCCCCCTTTTTTCAAGAGTAAAAGCCCCTTCGGCAAATCTTTCCCTTTGCAAGATAAAACTCCCCCTGAGTTATTTTACCCCGTTTCTGTAGAGAACTCAAAAATTTCTCCCCCTTTGGCAATGCAAGCATCAAGGAGCATTTAAAAGATGCAAAGCTTCGAAATGGGCAGAATTGCAAAGACATATAAAGCAAAAATATGTCAACTTTAATACCAATTTTCATATGCTCGGCTCAATTTAACATTCTCTAAAAACATGATGACAGAATGTGATTTCATTATTTTGAAATAAAAGCATCACCACTCAATCAAGGTAACTTAGACAAGTAAAAGCAGGGACTGCGCAAAGCTAGTCAATTTCTACTCTAGACAGACAAGTCCAGTTCAAGTGGAGCATTGAAAGCAAACATGATGGACAATGAATTTGTTATTCTTTTCATAATGCCAGGGGTTATTTGTTTGTCTACCTTATACTTTCCAATCAGGCCAAGCCTAGGCACGAAAGCCATCAGAAGCTTAAGGCAGTGATTTTGGCATACATTACACAATCCCAGTTCAGACCAATGTGCATTGGTAAGCAGTCTAGAATAGAGTAGTGCGACAAACAAACCCACCTGGATCTTTTCGCTTGTAGCATGCAAATCATGGATTTTTGGATTTTTAATTAAGTGAACAAATTATTTAGCACTTGATGAATATCCCTGAGTAAGTAATACAATTTTTCAAGTTGCAATGCTTAGCACCCAGAGAAAAGGAGTCTTGCTATCAAGCAGATAAAAGATAGCTAAAGCAGTCCAACCTAAACATGCTAGATTCAAGACTAAGTAGTGAGCATGATTTGATTTTCGAAAAAAAATCATGCACAAAATGTTTCAGACATATTAAATAGAGTTGAGCTGACATGATTACCTAAATTAAAATCAGGCATATAAGTGCAAAAGATGTAAATGCAACTTCACACACAATGAGTTTATGCAAGACAATCAAAATCTGCTCCCCCTCACAAAATGTCGTAAGGGTGACAAACACCAAGTTCCCCACGCAAGTAGGCAAAACGAGAAGCATCGAGGGGTTTTGTGAAAATATCGGCTAGCTGATGTTGGGTATCATCATAATTAAGTTCAATATCACCCTTCTCATTATGATCTCTGAGAAAATGATATCGCACATCAATGTGTTTGGTTCTGGAATGCTGAACCGGGTTGTTTGCAATACAAATAGCATTAGTGTTATCACAGAAAAGTGGAACACTCTTATAATCTAACCCAAAATCCCGCAGAGTGGAAATCATCCACAAAATCTGAGAGCAACAGCTAGCTGCAGCAACATATTCGGCTTCAGCCGTTGATTATGCAACACTAGACTGTTTGCAGGAAGACCAACAAACCAGCGAAGTACCCAAGAAATGACAAGTGCCGGAGGAACTTTTCCTATCAATCCTACACCCTGCAAAGTCCGCATCGGAATAACCTCGAAGACACAAAGAGGAAGACACAGAAAACCAAATGCCAAATTTGAGGGTATGTTTGAGATACCTAAGAATGCGTTTTACCGCTTGGTGGTGCGAAGCTCATGGTGATGTCTGAAAACGAGTGCACAGACACACTGCGAAGTGTATGTCCGGCCTCATAGCAGTCAAGTAGAGAAGCGAGTTGATCATGTTTCGGAACTCCTTTTGGTCTACGGCTTCTCCATCCTCGTCAAGATCCAATGCTATCGAAGTGGCAATTGGAGTAGCGAGGGGCTTCGCATCAGCCATGTCGAATTTCTTGAGCAGATCCTTGGTGTACTTCGTCTGGTGGACGAATGTACCTTGTTTGCTTTGCTTGATTTGCAAACCAAGGAAAAAGGTGAGTTCGCCCATCATGGACATCTCGAACTCCCTGCTCATGGCATCTGCAAACTCGGCAACCAAAGCATGAGAAGAGGCACCAAAGATGATGTCATCCACATAAATTTTGACTAGCAGGAAATCTTTATCATGCTTGAGAGTGAACAGGGTTTTATCAACAGATCCCATCAAATACCCCAGCTCAAGCAGAAAAGATTTAAGTCTATCATACCATGCCCGAGGGGCCTGCCTTAGTCCATAAAGAGCCTTATGAAGTTTAAGGACTTTATGTGGGTATTTGGGGTTTTCAAAACTAGGGGTTGTTTTACATAAACATCTTCGCCTATGAAGCCATTAAGAAAAGCACTTTTAACATCCATTTGATAAAGTGTGAAACCACGGGATGCCGTAAATGCAAGTAAAATCCTAATGGCCTCAAGACGAGCAGCAGGTGCAAAAGTTTTAGTAAAATCAATCCCTTCTAATTGAGAATAAACCTGAGCTACAAGTATAGCCTTGTTTCTAACTACAGTCCCATCCTCCCCTTGTTTTTTTTTGAAAATTCATTTTGTTCCAATGAAATGAACATTTGGTGGAGGATCAACTAAAGTCCAGACTTGGTTTCTCTCAAAATTTTCAAGTTCTTCATGCATGGCATTGATCCAACTAGAATCAGAAAGTGCATGACTAACATCTAAGGGCTCAAAAGGAGCAACAAAAGAGGAATCAATGGAATGAGCATGAGAACGTGTTACCCTTTGATCAAGCTCACCAATGATCTGCTCGGGAGGATGCATCCTTTGAACATGATGTGGAGCCTCGCGGCGGGATGCAGTATCCCCATCAACTTGTGCGATGGAGTGGTCCAAGATGATCGATGTCGAGGTAGTTGCTTCGGGACCTTGTGCCGAAGTGGTCGAAGCGGGGTCGGCTTCGGGGGTCGATGTCGAGGGTAGTAGGGGTTCATCCTCGAAATCTCTGGGATCTTCTTCTTCGAAGATGGTCTTCTCCATGTCGTGTTCATTTGCCTATTCAAAAGTGGAACTAACAGAGGGGGTTGATTCATTAAAAGTCACATCACATGACTCGATGACAGTGTTAGTCTCCAAATTGTAAACACGATAAGAATGACCATGAGTAGTGTAACCTAGAAAGATCCCGTCAGAAGAGCGCGACTCAAATTTATCCAAATTTCCACGTTTTAGGATAAAGCAACGACAACCAAAAACTCGAAGATGAGTAACTTTGGGCTGTCTCCCAAAACGCAGCTCATAAGAAGTCATGTTTAAAATTGAGCGCAAGAAGATTTGGTTTGAGATGTAACATGCAGTGTTCATGGCCTCAACCCAGAATTTTCTAGGAGTCATGTGCTCATCGAGCATCGTCCTAGGCATCTCAACCAAAGTTCGGTTCTTTCTCTCAACAACATCATTCTGTTGAGTAACCCGCGGAGCAGAAAATTTATGTTCTATGCCATGCTCCATGCAAAAGTCAACAAAGAGACTGTTCTTGAACTCAGTGCCATTATCACTTCGAATGAATTTCAATGTACCAGGGAGTTCAGTGAAAAGTCTCAAAGCCAAGCTCCGAAAGTGTGAAAACACTTCATCCTTTCTGGCAAGAAAGAAGACCCAAGAGTATCGAGAGAAATCGTCGACAACGACTAACACATACCACTTGCCGCCTAAATAACTAACCCGAGAAGGACCTATAGTGTCCATGTGGAGAAGTTCTTCGGGTTGTTTAGTCATCACCGTGGTGACTGGCGAGTACGAAGCGACAATCATTTTTCCATGTCGACATGGAGCGCAAACTAAATTCTTCTCAAACTTGAGCTTGGACAATCCTCGGATCAGACCTAGGGCACTCAGACGAGCGAGCAACTCAAAGCTCATATGCCCTAGTCTCCTATGCCACTTCCAAAGCTAAGAAGTCGAATGTGCAACAAGACAATGAGAAGAATCGGATGACTCAGAAAAATCAGCTCCAAAAACTCTCCCAACTCTAAAGATCTTACAGACCATAGCGCCATCAGAATTGAGTACTTGCGAAGTATCGCGATGGAATCGCACTTCGAAGCCCTCATCAAGCAATTGAGATACAGAAAGCAAATTGTATCCCAAATTTTCAACCAAAGCAACATCTTTGAGAGTGAAATTCGAGTTGATTCTTACCACACCTTTACCTTTCACTCTACTCCTTCTATTGTTGCCAAATGTGATATGTTCCTTTTGCTTGGTTGTGGTGAAGCTGGAGAACCATGTTGCATCTCCGGTCATGTGGCACGAACAACCGGAGTCCATGATCTACGTGCCCTCCAAGCCTCGATCTGGCGCCTACACATGATAAGAAAATCTCGATCGCTCAGTGCTGGGGTGAGTGAAAACATGACGAAGCATCTAGCACTGAGTGATACGAGTAGTAGGCACAGTAAAAATAGACTGTCTACGCACATGATAATCAAAATGATGCAAAGTGCGAGGTCTACCTACATGTTGTGACCAAAATGTATGACGAGGTCTCCTAAAATGTCGAGGCACAAAGCTACTCACACGAGATCTATCACCATACGGATCATGGTGAACACCTCGAGGAGCAAAACCTCTCCGGGAAGTACGAGGATCCTCGAAAACAGGACGTGAGTAAAACTCAAACTCATGCATACCTCGAGATGTGTAATGCATGTCCTGGAACCTCATTGCCTGAGAGCGTCGCTCATCCTTGATGCAACAAAAACAGAACTCAACCAAATGACCCGCCCGCTGACAATAGGAACAATGAAACACTCTTCTAGGGGCACTCACATGGGTCATAGGAGCAATTCTCACAGGCTCCTTGGGCTTCTGTTGTGTGGTTTTCTTGGGAGGAATTTTCTTGGCATGAGGAGTGGTTTTCTTTGGAGTACGGGTAGGATTTTTGGCTGATGGAGTGTCTAATAGGGCTCTTTCTCTCTCTAAGGTAGTGGGTGAGGTAAAAACAGTTTTGTTCTTGCTATCTGAAGGAATCCTCTCAAAACCCAATCCTAGAGCTAACCCTGCCCTGTCAGCACACATCCTAGTCTTGGCCAAGAGCAAGTCCATCCTACCCTTCCCCTTAGTGCATTTGTTAATCACAGAAAGAAGGTACTCATTCTTAGTCATGAGGTGCTCGGCTTGCTCTCTAACAGTGCCTAGCTGGTCCTTAAGGGTTATGCAAGTGTCACAAACAGGTTGCACATCCTTAGAACTACCGACCCTCTCCAATCTAGACTCTAAATCCTGAACATGCTTATCACATAAATTAATTCTCTCACGTAATAAGGGGCAGTTCATGCATTCATTTATATCATAAGGACTAGAATCAACCATCAAAAGCTGCTTCTGTGCAGTCTCAAACTCGGAAAGAGTTTGAGCATGCACAGAATGCAACTGAGCAAGCTCACCCATGACAACAGTGCAAGATTCACATTCAGCATCATTAACCCTAGACTTAAGCATGGCATAATCAGTAGAAACACATTCTAGCCTAAGTCTAAGGTCTTTTCTATCTCTAGCGGCTTGCACAAGTAATCTATTCTGACCAAGAACTACTTCATTCAGTTCATCTAATATAATTGAAAGCTGGTCATAGGATAGAGGTACCTCAGATGAGTCAAGCTCATCGCCGTTGTGATCGCTGTCGGCCATGAAGCAAAGGCCGGTGAAATCTCCTCCATTTTTGTCTTTCTTCTTCTCCTTCCTTGGAGACTCCTCCTCCTCATCAGAGCTCGACTCCTCAGTTGAGAAAGTGTCGATGTCGCTGAGAGCAGCAACAAATGCTTTGGAAGCGGCTTTGGCTACCCTCTTAGCCACCTTGCCGCGCTTGCCCTTCACAAAGGGTTTCCTCTCCTTTTTGTGGTATTTGGGGCGCTCACTCTCATCTCTCTTCTTGAGTTTAGGATAGTTATCCTTGATGTGAGAGGTGTCGCCACACTCAAAACAACCACTAAAACCACCTCTCCTCTGATCTCGTCTCTCATGGTGAAAACAGGTGAACCTTCTGGCAATGAGAGCAAGCTCTTCATCATCCAGAGTGACCACCTGCTCCTTAGTGACGGAGACCAGGGAGGACAAAGCAAAACCACCTGCAAGAACACACGTGCTAGATGTGCTTGGTTCTGCAGTGGTGCCACGGCTAGTGCTAGAAACTAGTGCCAATGGTTGTGGCAAGGAGTTCCTATGCACTGCAAGAGATGCCTTGGCAATCTCTATGAACTTCAGCTTCCTGAAGAGCTCATCACAGGTCAATCTATCATAACCTGCGGACTCCTCAATGCTTGATATCTTTACTTCCCATATGCTACGATCAAGAGCATAAAGAAGCTTGATAGCCCTATCATGATCATTGTAAGCAAGCGTCCCATTGGACCGCAAGTTACTCACTATCGCATCAAAGCGAAAAAACATGGTATCTATAGATTCACCAGGCGCCTGCACAAACAGCTGATACTATTGATTGTATGTGCTTTGGCACCTAGCCTTAATCTGTGTAGAGCCCTCATGAAAAATAGTGAGTGTAGTCCAAATCTCCCTAGCTGTCCTAAGGTGCTGCACCCTATCAAACTCACTCCGACCCAAACCAATGAACAGTATATTTATAGCCTTGGAGGTAGCAATGTACTGATCCTTCTCTGTTTGAGAGGTGCGAGTTTCAGGGATGGAGTATTATGAGTCCATAATCTCCCAAATTGCATTTCCTTGGCTTAGCAAGTAAGCCTCCATGCACACCTTCCAGTATGCAAAGTCTGTCCCATCGAACAGAGGTATTTTACTAACTTTGTCCATGTTGCCAACAGAACACAAAACCGGTTAAGGTCAACTGGTGATCTTAACCCGCTCTGATACCAATTGTTGGACCAGAAACGGTGACCAAAGGGGGGTGAATGGGAGCTTTTAAAATTTCAGACTAAAAATAGCCTTATGTTTTAATTCTGCCTTCTACGGAACAGGCTTCGAACACACCCTTCGAAGTTCTGGTTCAGAGGTATTTCACAGCTCCGAAACCAGGCTTCGCAAGGAGCAAAAGTTCGAAGTCAAGAAGACTTCGCTCCACCCACAACTCCAAAAACTCAACTCAGCTAAGTCAGTGCAGGCTCCGCACACTAGGTGCCTTCGAGCAAACTTCGCACTTCACCCTTCGCAAGATATGACTTCCCCCTAAGTACTTCGATCAGGTACTCAGCACTAGAAACTGGTACTAGGTTTCGTACTTCAAAAGTCTAAACTTCACAGTGCACACTGAGCTAAGGACTTCGTCAAGAGAAGAAAACAGGCTTCGATTTAAGCCAGACACAGTGCTTCACTAGTAATCAGAGAGGGCTAGCCTCAGTTTACACAGAGCGAACACACACTGAGGAAATCACACTTCACAAGCACAGATCACTCACACACTTCTTCAAAACACTCCAGTGCAATAAACTCAACACAGAAGAAGTGAGGGATAAAGAGATCAAGACACGCATTGCAAATTAGGCATACAAGTTCAAACAGTAAATGAAAACAAAATCAAAGTTTCATTGCTTGAACAGGGAGCACAAAATGAACTCACAGATCTGAATACAAGGTGTGGCGGCTAGCACAGGAGCTCAAAAATGGCTGCTCAAAGTGTTGTTGTTGCCTAACTAGCCTCCACTATTTATAGGCACTATTCAGCCCTATGAATAGACTACTTTACCCCTAGGGTTTACACTGATTTTGTTTCATCAGAACAGGGGGTACAGTTGGTAGTCTACTTTATTTGGAGGCTTCTTTTGTCAGCTTCACAGAGGAGACAGTACCAGCTTTTGCAGAGCAGACACGGTCAGCCTTTGCAGTCTTGGATTGTTCTGAAACCCCCCTTCGCATGCGAGGGGTGCGGTAGCTTCGGCGAGAAGCCTTGAGCCTGACGGCCTTCGCTTCACCGAAGTCAGCCTTCGATACAGTGACGGTTTTGAGCCGAAGCCGTCAAAGCGCTTGAGCCTTCACGCCATCACCTCCGGAGTGGACCACCATGGCTTCGCAGCTACTCCTAGCTCAAACTCCGTCAGTCTGTGTACTGAAGCCATGCATGGCCGAAGTACCTCAAGTCAGCCACACTTCGAAGCCCCACCTTCGAAGTACCACCCTTCGAAGTCCATCCTTCATTCAAGGCATCCACATGAAGCATTCCATGAGCACTTCGTCGCAGTGTCTCTCCCCGAGCACACTCCTCGACGAACCTCACCCGGACCATGCCTTCGATGCATCTTGACTTCTGAGACCTTCGTCAGGTAAACCTTCGAGTGCCTCCCTCCGGAGCACACTTCGAATGCCTTGCCTCATTACTGAGTACTATCCACCAAACTCCGAAGTCACTCCTTCCGGAGTACCCTTCGAAGTGACTTGCCTCTGAGGACTTCGTCTCGGGGTACCTTCAGCTGGAGCCACGCTCCGCACCCTCTGCCTTCGCTTGGAGCACCTTGACCCGAGGACCCACCTCGACCCATTTCAGCATCTGTGACCGAGCTCCCCGCTCGCCTGGCATCAAGCCTCCTGCTTAATCTAGGTTCACCTGCTGCAAACCGTCTGTTACCTCCGAAGTCACCTGCGCACCACAAACAAACAGACAAGTGTATCCAGTACCCCGAAGACCTCTCCGGGTAAACAACCTCCGGCTCACACTCTGGTGTACCGCCCAAAGTACTAAAACCTTCGGTACAGCCAAGTCATTGTGTACTGTCGGACCCCTCCGACAGACTCACTCTGCTGTAACAGCTACAGCAACCAGACCCAGCGAACCCTTCGGTGAAACAACCTCTGAACCCCTTCGGAGGGACCCCTTCGAATCAGAGGATAAAATCTGTCAATCACTCATCACAAACTCAGAAACCAACCCTTGGTTTCTCAGAGTGTAACCGACTCAAGGAGAAGATAATAGCTCTTTAGGGGAGTCTTGTTAGCTCCGATGTTCAGACCTCTATCTTGGAAGAGATGGTGGCCGTAGAAAGGAAAGCTAGACTCAGCCTGGAGGCTACCAACAATAAGCTCGAAGCTAGAGATGGCAACGGGTACCCGAAACTCGAGTACCCGATGGGTTTTACCCGATAAGAAGACGGGTATGGAATAATATCTTCACCCGCGGGTGCCTTATTGGGCAAAAACCTCTACCCAACGGGTAGAGTGGGTGCGGGTGCAGGTGCATAGTACCCGTACCCGCTTACCCGCGGGTAAAATACAGCCGAAGACCCATGTGCATTTCCCTTCAAATTCAGCCCATTCGTGGCTAGTATCTCAAATACATATATATACTCGAATACATATATATATATATATATTAGTGTGGAAGTAATATGCTCCAATGATCTATTAGACTATATATGTTGGTGTAAATTGTTGTTACTTGTAGATGCATATGCCATTTTTCAGTGATATATTTATGATTCATGGCAGATCTGAAATCGGGTGTGGGTTACCCATCGGGTACAAATACCCGCGCGGGTGCGGGTGTGGGTAAGTTTTTGTACCCGTGAGCAGGTGCGGGTTTTGTAGCGGGTAAATTTTTATCTGGCGGGTGCGGGTATGGGCGGGTAATACCCAGCGGGTATGTACCCGTTGCCTTCTCTACTCGAAGCTGAACGGGTCATGCTTCGGGCCGAAGTGGAAAGTCTGTGGGAGGAGCAAGAAAACGCGGGAGTTGAACTAGTAAAACTCTAAGAAGAGCAACAGAAGTTGACGGAGGAAGCCAACAACTTGCTCGGGCAAAAGAATTCTTTGATTACAGAGGCAGCTAAACTTGCGTCTTTAATAGATGGGCTGTCTTCATCGAAGGATGCTTTATCCGAAGAGAAGATAAAGTGCGAGAATGTAGCCTCAGATATCATGGACAACCTTCGGGGCGTCTTGGAGTACTATGTGTCACGCCACGATTTAATAAATCAGGACTTTATTGAAATTCCATAGAAAATCAATAAAACAAGACGTTCATCACGCGACCTCGTACAATACGGTCAATCATTCACGGTTCGTAGACCGCATTAATACAAAAGTGAATAAAGATGAAGAGAAATTAATAAAATAATGGTCCTAGATGAACGCCTCCTTCCAGTCTCGCCTTGACTGGGTCGCTACTCCAGACATTCATCCTCCTCGTAGTAGACGGGCTCTGATGGTGTAAGTCAACGGGGTGAGTACAGATGTACTCAGCAAGCCACCGAATGCAAATATAATGCAAGGTAAAAACAAGGGAGATAGTGTCTAGTTTTTGGGAAGAAGCATAATTGTAAAGCATTAAATGTGATCAATTTATTAGTACTGAAAAGTAAACATGTGTATGCATCATCATCTTCTAACTCGAGGAGTACGTTTCACCTCCTCGCACAACAGTCCTTACATGCCATGAATAACTCAATCATTCAACCAATTGTAAACTAACTACGAGTAGTCACACAACCCGCCCTTGACCGTGGGCTCGGCTTTTCGAAAAAATTAAATTACTCTGATCAGAGATGTACCACTGTACCCACAAGGCACGCACTCATCACCTACACCAAAGTGTAACGAGATGACCCATTTCACGGGAACTCGTGACAAAACCTTCCATATGGTCTTCCCCGACTCAACAGCACCCTCTTATGGGTTTCGTATCGTGTCTCGCCATGTCGAGTTTCCACCATACCCCCCCTTGAGCCATCATCAGTACAAGGCGCCTTGAGGGCTAGCCCCTTGCCCCCTCCTCTATGGTGCCGAGAGCCGGAGCGTTTCACACTTCCAGTTAGGACTTACCCATTAGACTTGTGGTTGGTACGGAAGTGCTTTGCAACAGATCCCGCAGACCGGTCCTTATAGTGCCCCGGGTGCGACATACCAATATCCGAGCTTGCACCCGGAACCCACCATACTTATAACTTAGCCAACGCCAACAGAGTCCAGAGATGAGAATAACGGGGAAATTCATATATCAGAATCCAGCTATCTACGACTCATTCTTTTTATCCTATAGCAGTTGTGCCGGTACATTGGACACTAGCTAATAATTTTATAGTAGAGTGACAATGAGTTAGGGCTCAATAAGCATGGCTTGGGTTTGCACACAAGGACGGGGATCTAATAAATATAATTGTAAGGCTTTGATATTTGACTAATGCAATATTTACCTATGGGTTATAGCGATAAATTATTAAAACATGGGCTCAATGATGATCAACTGTTTCAACAGAGGTGGTCGATGACTTGCCTTGATCAGCAAATGGGGATGGAGGAACTTCGGGGTAGAACTCTGGCTCCTCGATGAACTCGTAGTCTTCTCGATACGGAAAAATAAACATCACATTTAATAAACAGATAAAATCCACCAAATAATAAACATACATATTTGTGGGTTTTATTATGTGGAATAAAGTTTCATTATTCTGATGTTTGGTGAATAAATAGTAAACTTATATTTCTCAAGGCTTTTCTAATTTATTTTTCTGAATTAATAATTTATCCCTAAGGGGTTTTTATTCATTTATTTATTAAAATATTTTGGGTAACAGTAACATACTTTTTTATGGCATTAATGTGTAGAGAATATTATTCTGGATTTAACAAAATTTGAATGGTGAAATTTGGAGTTAAAATGAGCAAGTTATGAATTTTCAAAGTTTAAATCAATTTCTGGAATTTTATTTAAACTGAAAAAGGGTTCTGGTCCACGGTGAGCCAGGCCCACGGTGGGCAGGCGCACTGTGCGCGTGAACCGGGTCAACCAGGACCGTCGGATCTGGATCGGGCGCGAGGCGGGAAGGTTTTAATGAAATCGGACGGCCACGATTAAATCATACCGAAACGGTACGCGTGGACGCTCGAGATCACTCCGGGGTTTTAAGTGACGATCGACGGCCGAGAGGCCTCGATACCGCTTTGACACGATGAACGCCCCAGATTAAGTCAACGGGGGTTCTAATCCCAGCCGTTCACCGCAGATCGAGCGGCCGAGAGCCCGTACGGCACGACACGCGTCGGAGAGGGTAACTACCCTTCGTCTCCGGCGACGGCGGGGCTCGGGTGCGGTGGCGACGGCGCCGGCGAGCGCCTAGGTGCCTAGCTAGGGCCAAAAATGGAACGCGGAGGTGTTGGGGGTCATGACCGTACCTTCGGCGGGGAGGATGGGCGAAGGATGGTGGCCGGCGGCGAGGGTAGATGTCGATGGACCTTTGGGAGATCGACGGCGACGAAGATCCAGCGGCGTTCTTGGCCAACGGAGGGGTGGCCGAGGATGGGCGGTCGCCGACGGTCACTCTGGTGGCGGTGGCTAGGGCGGAGGAGGTCGGGATCGACAGCGAGGGATCGCCGGAGGTGGAGCAGACCCGAAGTTCGAAAGGAGGGCGACGGCGCTCTGCTTTCGCTCGGGGAGGGCTCTGCTGGCGTGGGCTGAGTGCGGAGGTCGGAGGGGGTTTAAATAGGGGGTCGCCGGCGTCCATATGGCAAGGAACCGAAGGGTTCCCGCGAGCTCCGGCGATCTCTTTCCAAAAGCTTCGGATAGCTTCCTTTCTCGTGAAACCGCGTCGGCTAAGGAAGGAAAGGGGGCGGTGGCGACCAGGGAAGGTGATCCGGGGTCGGATCGGGCGGATCGAGGCGGCCGGCGGCGATAAACCGAAGGTGATCGCCGTGAAGAAGGAAGGGGGCGATCCCCTTCCATCGGAGACGAAGCTTCTGACAGGTGGGCTCCACCTGTCAGAGGTCGAGGGGGAAAACGAGCGCCGATAGGCGGGCCTGAGCGGTCGGTGGGTGAGAGGCGGGCGCAGGAGGCTGCCAAGTGGGGCCGGGGCGAGGCACGGGTGGGAGAGAGAGGCGGGGGAACGCGCCGACAGGCGGGTCCCACATGTCAGTGGCTCATGGCTTGGATTGGGCCGGGCTCGGGTGCTTTGAGGGTTGAGGCCCGTTAGGTATTTTAATTCTTTTCTGATTTAAAATAAATCCAGTAATTCATATATTTGATTAAGGGTTGAATCACTGTTGATAAAAATTTGGAAAAATTCCTAAAATTATATTTTGGTCTCTAGTTCATCTCATAAAATTTTCAAGTCCATATTTTGAATATCTCTCCCTGTTTGGCTTTATTAAGACTCTTTTATGATTTTCTTTAAAAATAAAATCCAGAAATGATTTAAATAATACTTTTATTTTATTTTATTTGTTTTTATTTCTTGGGGTGTTACAATCCTATCCCCCTTACAGAGAATCTCGTCCTCGTGATTCGGATCAATCCTCGAATAGCTCAGGATGTTGTGCCTTGAGTTCATCTTTTTTTCCCATGTAGCTTCCTCTACAGGATGATTGCTCCACTGCACCTTGCAGAAGCGGATGACCCGACTCCTGGTGATCCTTTCTTTGACCTCCAATATCTTGACAGGCTTTTCCACATAGGTCAGATCCTCTTGAACATTCAGTTGCTGTAGATCCACTTGATCTGTCGGGACGCGAAGACACTTCTTGAGTTGAGATACATGAAACACATCATGCACTCCAGCCAATGAGGGCGGTAGTTCCAACTGATAAGCAACTTCGCCTTGGCGTCGAATAATGGGAAATGGTCCAACATATCGAGGGGCCAACTTTCCTCTCATGTTAAACCGTTGGGTACCCCGGAGAGGCGTAACTCGAAGGTAGACATGATCTCCTTCTTCAAAGGCTAGGTCTCGGCGTCGATTGTCCGCGTAACTCTTCTGTCGTGATTGGGTTGTCTTGAGTCGGTCTCTGATGATTCGTACCTTTTCTTCAGCTTCTCAAAGGATGTCCGTTCCGAACACTTGAGATTCACCGGTTTGGTCCCAAAGTAGGGGCGTCCTACACTTACGTCCATATAAGGCTTCAAAAGGAGACATCTGAAGACTGGCTTGATAGCTGTTGTTGTACGAAAACTCAGCGTACGGTAAGCTCTTGTCCCAAGTGGCTCCAAAGTCCAAGACACATGCCCGTAGCATATCCTCCAATATCGGGTTTACCCTTTCTGTTTGTCCATCCGTCTGAGGGTGGTAGGCAGTGCTAAAGTTCAGTCTCGTGCCCATCTCCTCCTGAAGGTTCTTCCAAAAACGGGAGGTAAACTGACTTCCTCTATCAGACACTATCTTCTTGGGCACTCCATGAAGACACACAATGTGGGCCATGTATAGTTCTGCAAGCTTAGGGCCACTAAAGGTCGTCTTAACGGCTATGAAGTGTGCTACTTTCATAAGCCGGTCGATGATCACCCAAATAGAATCATATCCAAGTTGGGTCTTTGGGAGTCCGGTGATGAAATCCATACCGATCTCGTCCCACTTCCATTCAGGTACTTTCAATGGCTGTAACAGCCCTGTAGGTCTCTGGTGTTCAGCTTTTACTCTTCTGCAGGTGTCACACTCGGCGACGAACTGTGCAATCTCCCGCTTCATGCTAACCCACCAATAACGTTCCTTCAGATCCTGGTACATCTTGGTACTGTCGGGATGAATGGAGTACAAAGTTTCATGGGCTTCTCTCAGGATAAGGGCCTTTATCTCCGGCTTATCCGGCACACATATCCGGGTTCCAAACCATATGGTGTCATTCTCGTCCTCTGAAAACCCTGGGGCTTTTCCTTGTCTCATGTTCTTTTTAATGGCTGCAATATCCGGGTCTCTAATTGAGCTTCTCGGATTTGTTCGAACAAGACAGGTTGAGTCTCCAAGGTGGCTAGGTATGCTCCGGTGGTCAACCCGAGATTTAACTTTTCCATCTCTTTACACAACAAGGGCGCGTGATCCTGAATCATAGTGGCTGTGCAATATCCCTTGCGACTTAACACATCAGCTACCATATTTTCTTTTCCGGGGTGGTAGTGAATACCTAAGTCATAGTACTTTATTAATTCCAACCATCGTCTTTGCCTTAGGTTAAGGTCTGGCTGTGTGAAGATGTACTTCAAACTCTTGTGATCCATAAAGATCTCACAGCGATTTCCGACCAAATAATGCCTCCATATTTTAAGGGCGTGCACTACTGCGGCTAATTCCAAATCGTGGGTCGGGTAGTTCAACTCATGAGGTCTCAACTGACGAGAGGCATAAGAGATAACCTTTCCATCTTGCATAAGAACACATCCCAATCCTTGGCGAGATGCGTCACAATAGACATGGAAGTCTTTCCGGATATCGGGTAGGGTCAGTATGGGTGCTGACACCAGACGGGTCTTGAGGGTGCGAAAACTTTCCTCGCATTCAGGAGACCATTCAAACTTTTCTCCTTTCTGCAACAACTTGGTCATTGGCTTGGCTATCTTGGAAAAATTCTCAATGAATCTCCGATAATATCCGGCCAAACCCAGAAAACTTCGTATCTCAGATACGTTCGTGGGTGGCAACCAATCTGTAACTGCTTCCACGGTGGCAGGATCTACTGCAATGCCTTGTGCAGAGATAATGTGTCCAAGGAACTTCACTTCCACTGTCCAAAACTTGCACATGCTGTACTTGGCGTACAACTGGTGTTCCCTTAACTTCCCTAAGGTTAACCGGAGGTGAGTCTCATGCTCTTTCTGGTCCTTGGAATAAATGAGGATGTCGTCTATGAAGACCACGATGAATTTATCCAAATATTCCATGAACACCTTATTCATCATGTTCATGAAGAATGCAGGGGCGTTGGTCAATCCAAAGGACATAACCGTACACTCATATAATCCATAACGGGTGGTAAAGGCCGTCTTGGGTATATCCTCTTCCCGAATCCTTAACTGATGATAACCAGACCGTAGGTTGATCTTTGAGAAGACCGTGGCTCCTTTCAGCTGGTCGAAGAGATCATCGATCCGAGGCAATGGGTACTTATTCTTGATGGTCACTTCATTCAAAGCGCGGTAATGCACACACATACGCTTAGCCTTGTCTTCTTTCTTCTCGACGAAGATGACGGGGGCACCCCATGGTGATGTACTCGGTCTGATGTAGCCTTTCTTCTCGAGATCCTCCAACTGCTGCTTCATTTCACCTAACTCATTGGCGGCCATCCGGTATGGTCGCTTGTAAATAGGAGTAGTCCCGGGCACCAAATCAATCCGGAATTCGATGTCCCTCCTAGGTGGCATCCCTGGTAAATCCTCTGGAAATACTTCCGGGTACTCACAGACTATCGGGATCTCTTCCAAGGTAATCTGATGCAGTCTTGGTCTTCTAATCTTCAGGCTTGGCATCTGAAATGTGACGGTAGTCCCTTCTTCACTGGTCACAATCACTCTTCTCTGGGCACATTCTATTACTCCTTGCTATTTATTTAACCAATCCATCCCTAGAATGAGATCCAATCCTTGGCATTCAATAAGGATGGGATCGGCCCAAAATATGGTGTCGTGGATATCTATCCATACCTTTGGGCTATAGGTTAGGGCTAGGGTTTGTTTTCCCGGGGTGACTATTTGCACGGCTCTTGGTAGTTCTTCTATGTTTAGATTGTTCTTTTCCACAAAATCAGTTGATATGAAGGAGTGCGTAGCTCCAGTGTCAAATAAAACCACTGCAAGTGCTGAATGTACCATGAAATTACCCATCATGATCTCGGGTGCGGCCTGGGCTTCTTCAGCGGTGACGTGATTGACCCGAGCGCGGACGGCGGGGTTCGCTGCAACTCCTTGGACGCGCTTGGGGTGGGGGCACGAGTTGGAGTAATGCCCCTCCTGGCGACAGTTGAAGCATACCACGGGCTTGCTGTGCTTGTCGCGCAGGATCTCCGCCTTCTTTGCCGGGGCGGGTGGTGCAGCTGGTGCGGCGGGTGCGGGGCGAGGTTGTCCGGCTCCGGCGTTGGCGGCAGGTGGTGCCGGGCGATATACCGGGCGAGGGTGGTACTGTGGTGCTGGTGGAGGAGGGGTGAAACGGGGCCTTTGAGCCATGCCCTGATTCTACCTGAAGGCAATCATCCTTTTCTTCTTCAGGTCGACCTTGTTCTGCTGGGTCTCCTCAATGATATCTTTATTCACCAGCTTTTGGAAGCTGGTATAATCTCTAGAGATAAGCTGTAGGGACAGCTCATCCTTTAGTCCCCGGAGGAACTTAGCCTGCCTGGCCGCATCTGTACGGACTTCCTCAGGTGCGTACCTGGACAGACAGTTGAACTCATGCAGGTATTCGGTTACGGACCTGCTCCCGTGCTGCAGGTCCCTGAACTCCTGCTGCTTCTAAGCTATGATGCCGTCGGGGATGTGAGCGGCACGGAAAGCGGCCGAGAACTCCGCCCAAGTATGGACGTGTCCTACAGGTAGGGTCTCGCATAGGTTGTCCCACCACTCTGCGGTGGGACCATGAAGCTGGTGCATGGCGAAGGCCACCCTCTCCTGCTCAGTGAAGGTCAGAAGATCGAGCTTCTTCTCGATGGTCCTTAGACAATCTCCAGCCTCCATGGGGTTGGTGGTGCTCGAGAAGGTCGGTGGGCGGACTCGGAGGAACTCCGAGAGTTGGGAGGCGGGAGCGGGAGCTGGAGTGGCGGGTCGTGGCAGCTCGGGCTGTTGATGGAGGCGGAAGAAATGAGCCTGCTGCTCCTGCATCTGCTGCTGCTGTTGTTGCATCTGATTCAAAAGAGATGAGACCAGCTGGTTCTGTGTGGCCATCATTTCGGCCAGAGTGGGGTGGTTGGCAACCGGGGCTTGCCTCTGCCCAGTTGCTCCCCACTGAGGCAGGTTCCCGTTGTCTCCTCCGTTCTGAGGAGCGTTGGAGCCCTGAGTGTTGGTCATCCTGAAGTTTCCGAAGTAGACAACATTTTCTTAGAGGATATTATTATTAAGTTTTATTCCAAAAATGACGTTCTTGCGGTTACACTTGTTATTTATTTCTTCATTCATGCCTTATTTTTGACATGAATGGTAATACAATCAAGTAAAAAGAAAAGCAATCAACCGTAAAACTATGTCTACGGTAGCTCGGGGGACGGCTTGATTATGGGCTCGTAGGAGACGGTCGGGGTCGAGGAGCTGGATGGTCCGGCCGGAGGTGCGCTGCGTGAAATCCTCTTGGGTCTCACGGTGGGGATCCGAAGGGATTTCCACTTGCGAGGCGGAAGAGGTGCGATCTCCTCGAGATCCTTCTTCAACTACTCGATCTGGTGGCGGAGCTGCAGGTTGGTGGCGACGCGCTGCCGTAGGAGCTCATTCTGGCACCGTAACTCCTCAGCCTCGGCAGCCAAACGATGTCCCTGCTGGAGGCGGCGACGAAGATCTCCGTTCTCGTGGTTCAGATCCTCGGAAGAGTGTCGGTAAAAACTGATTGTGTCGCGCTGTCCATTGGCGTCCTGCAGTGCCTCGTAATGGAGATCATCCATTGCCTCCAACAAGCGCATGGTATGACCAATCGCAGAATGACGCTGGGAGAGCGTGCTGACGAAGACGCTGTGCGGACTCCCTGGAGTACGAAGAGGTACGAAGCGGTAGTCCATGTCGTAGAGCTCACTGTCGTAGATCATCCGGAGCTCAGTGAGGGCCTGGAGGGCGGTGCGCTGACTGGCAACCAAGAAGGTAGGTCCTCCTCCGCGATAGGTGTGAGCTGTCTGAGGAGAGGGCTGGACGACGACGGTGACCTCACAGAAGCTTTCTTCCTCATCGGGGAAGACTCCATGGTACATCGGCTCGTGCTCAAATCCGAGGAAACCGGTGAGCATGCGCAGCTCGCGGATGAAACCAGCCTCGTCACGAAAGTTCCCGTTCATGGTACGGACTGGCATCTACAAAAGAGAGAAAATGTTTGTGAAAATCTCGGAAGATGAGAGGATAATTAATTTTTGTAAGAAAATATAGTAATTATAAGTCCTAAGGTCAGGTCTGTTTGGCTTCCTACAGTCAAGTCGGCTCTGATACCATCTTGTCACACCCCGATTTAATAAATCAGGACTTTATTGAAATTCCATAGAAAATCAATAAAACAAGACATTCATCACGCGACCTCGTACAATACGGGCAATCATTCACGGTTCGTAGACCGCATTAATACAAAAGTGAATAAAGATGAAGAGAAACTAATAAAATAATGGTCCTAGATGAACGCCTCCTTCTAGTCTCGCCTTGACTGGGTCGCTACTCCAGACCTTCATCCTCCTCGTAGTAGACGGGCTCTGATGGTGTAAGTCAACGGGGTGAGTACAGATGTACTCAGCAAGCCACCGAATGCAAATATAATGCAAGGTAAAAACAAGGGAGATAGTGGCTAGTTTTGCGGAAGAAGCATAATTGTAAAGCATTAAATGTGATCAATTTATTAGTACTAAAAAGTAAACATGTGTATGCATCATCATCTTCTAACTCGAGGAGTACGTTTCACCTCCTCGCACAACAGTCCTTACATGCCATGAATAACTCAATCATTCAACCAATTGTAAACTAACTGCGAGTAGTCACACAACCCGCCCTTGACCGTGGGCTCGGCTTTTCGAAAAGATTAAATTACTCTGATCAGAGATGTACCACTGTACCCACAAGGCACGCACTCATCACCTACACCAAAGTGTAACGAGATGACCCATTTCACGGGAACTCGTGCCAAAACCTTCCATATGGTCTTCCCCGACTCAACAGCACCCTCTTATGGGTTTCGTATCGTGTCTCGCCATGTCGAGTTTCCACCATACCCCCCCTTGAGCCATCGTCGGTACAAGGCGCCCTAAGGGCTAGCCCCTTGCCCCCTCCTCTATGGTGCCGAGAGCCGGAGCGTTCCACACTTCCAGTTAGGACTTACCCATTAGACTTGTGGTTGGTACGGAAGTCCTTTGCAACAGATCCCGCAGACCGGTCCTTATAGTGCCCCGGGTGCGACATACCAATATCCGAGCTTGCACCCAGAACCCACCATACTTATAACTTAGCCAACTCCAACAGAGTCCAGAGACGAGAATAATGGGGAAATTCATATATCAGAATCCAGCTATCTACGACTCATTCTTTTTATCCTATAGCAGTTGTGCCGGTACATTGGACACTAGCTAATAATTTTATAGTAGAGTGACAAGGAGTTAGGGCTCAATAAGCATGGCTTGGGTTTGCACACAAGGACGGGGATCTAATAAATATAATTGTAAGGCTTTGATATTTGACTAATGCAATATTTACCTATGGGTTATAGCGATAAATTATTAAAACATGGGCTCAATGATGATCAACTGTTTCAACAGAGGTGGTCGATGACTTGCCTTGATCAGCAAATGGGGATGGAGGAACTTCGGGGTAGAACTCCGGCTCCTCGATGAACTCATAGTCTTCTCGATACGGAAAAATAAACATCACCTTTAATAAACAGATAAAATCCACCAAATAATAAACATACATATTTGTGGGTTTTATTATGTGGAATAAAGTTTCATTATTCTGATGTTTGGTCAATAAATAGTAAACTTATATTTCTCAAGGCTTTTCTAATTTATTTTTCTGAATTAATAATTTATCCCTAAGGGGTTTTTATTAATTTATTTATTAAAAATATTTTGGGTAACAGTAACATACTGTTTTTATGGCATTAATGTGTAGAGAATATTATTCTGGATTTAACAAAATTTGAATGGTGAAATTTGGAGTTAAAATGAGAAAGTTATGAATTTTCAAAGTTTAAATCAATTTCTGGAATTTTATTTAAACTGAAAAAGGGTTCTGGTCCACGGTGAGCCAGGCCCACGGTGGACAGGCGCACTGTGCGCGTGAACCGGGTCAACCAGGACCGTCGGATCTAGATCGGGCGCGAGGCGGGAAGGTTTTAATGAAATCGG
Source organism: Zizania palustris (assembly GCA_019279435.1). Classification (NCBI taxonomy): domain Eukaryota; kingdom Viridiplantae; phylum Streptophyta; class Magnoliopsida; order Poales; family Poaceae; genus Zizania; species Zizania palustris. Next base: position 86,897,653 of record JAAALK010000287.1, on the reverse strand, counting down.
ACGGCCACGATTAAATCATACCGAAATGGTACGTGTGGACGCTCGAGATCACTCCGGGGTTTTAAGTGACGATCGATGGCCGAGAGGCCTCGATACCGCTTTGACCCGATGAACGCCCCAGATTAAGTCAACGGGGGTTCTAATCCCAGCCGTTCACCGCAGATCGAGCGGCCGAGAGCCCGTACGGCACGGCACGCGTCGGAGAGGGTAACTACCCTTCGTCTCCGGCGACGGCGGGGCTCGGGTGCGGTGGCGACGGCGGCGGCGAGCGCCTAGGTGCCTAGCTAGGGCCAAAAATGGAACGCGGAGGTGTTGGGGGTCATGACCGTACCTTCGGCGGGGAGGATGGGCGAAGGATGGTGGCCGGTGGCGAGGGTAGATGTCGATGGACCTTCGGGAGCTCGACGGCGACGAAGATCCGGCAGCGTTCTTGGCCAACGGAGGGGTGGCTGAGGACGGGCGGTCGCCGACGGTCACTCTGGTGGCGGTGGCTAGGGCGGAGGAGGTCGGGATCGACGGCGAGGGATCGCCGGAGGTGGAGCAGACCCGAAGTTCGAAAGGAGGGCGACGGTGCTCTGCTTTCGCTCGGGGAGGGCTCTGTTGGCGTGGGCTGAGTGCGGAGGTCGGAGGGGGTTTAAATAGGGGGTCGCCGGCGTCCATATGGCAAGGAACCGAAGGGTTCCCGCGAGCTCCGGTGATCTCTTTCCAAAAGCTTCGGATAGCTTCCTTTCTCGCGAAACCGCGTCGGCTAAGGAAGGAAAGGGGGTGGTGGCGACCAGGGAAGGTGATCCGGGGTCGGATCGGGCGGATCGAGGCGGCCGGCGGCGATAAACCGAAGGTGATCGCCGGGAAGAAGGAAGGGGGGATCCCCTTCCATCGGAGACGAAGCTTCTGACAGGTGGACTCCACCTGTCAGAGGTCGAGGGGAAAACGAGCGCCGATAGGCGGTGATGAGGACATCACTTCACATGATACACACATGGAGCCTCCACCTACAATTCAATTACTAGGACCAATCACACGCGCCCGTGCCCGTCGCTTGAACCATGAGGTTAATTCTTTCCTTAGCAACTATGTTAATATTTTTTTGGACGGGATGCTACTGAATACTAGTGATATTTTTTTGCTTAGGAACATGGGAGATTGAATAGAAGAGTTGGAGTTGAAGACGGAGTCGCACGGATGATTTGAAGTCAAGAATTCGCTGGTTCGGACTACATCAACCACCCTGCACCAAAATGGGCGTAACTTCCTCATACGAAGTCCGATTGGCGCGTTCTTGGAATTTTTGGAAAGCTAAGGAGAAGACGGATCTTTTGCTGTTGGTTTCGTCTCATTTGGAGCCTCGAGCCGTCCTGTGTGTTTAAAACAGTCCTGCGTGACAGAACTGGGCCGTGTTGGCCCATAGTCCGAGTCTGTACGTATTCTAGCCCACAGCCCGTGTCTGTTCGCCTTCCACAGGCTGCCCACGCCCTATATAACTCACTCCAGCCGCCTTTAGGGTTAGGTTTTGCTTTGTTTGCATCTACACTTGTGTGTTTAGATCCCGCCTCTTGCACCGGACCGATTGGCTGCTGCATTGGCGTTTGTGAAACCTCACCTTATCATCGTTTGTCTGTGATTTGGCATTCGACTTGTATCCTTCCTGTTCTTGCTTGTGTTCTTGGGTTCGCTTGCAGGAATTAGCCTTCGTGGCGAGGTCAATCGCGTCCTGCGTGGTTGATAACCAACGGAGACAGTGGTGTAACGATTGCAAGGTTTTGATCCGCCGGACCGGAGCCTTGGATCGCCAACGTCGAGACTCTCCACCAACCCAAGTTATCCTTTACCTAGCGGAAGATTGGGACCAATCCCCCATCAGTTGGTATCAGAGCTCAGTTTTCCCGTTAGGTAATCTCGATCTGCTTTTGTTTTTACCTAGAGTCCAGAAAACCGCACCAAAAAATTCCCCACCGAGAACCCCTTTGTGCCTTGCGATTTTAATTTCAGTTTTTAACCTTGTTGAGTTTGTGTTCTTGGTCGAGTCTTGTTGCTAGTTTAGTAATCCCTCTGTGTCATTTGAGTAGTAGTTGTTCTTGTGTCTCAAAAAATTTCCCCACCCGAAACCCCCCCCCCCCACAACCCTATTTTGATTTCCACATCGAGTCTTTGTGACCCCCCTTCGGTAAAACAGGCATAACTTTTCGCTCGTTTGGCAGAAAAATCTGAAATTGTTTGAGCGTGTTCCTGACCCAATTTGGGTGGGTACCCTCGCCTGTTAGCCCTCACAAAAATTGCCAAAAAAAATCAGGAAGATAAAGAAAAAAATTGGTCAAAGTTTTTGCTCGCCGGTCAGCGAACTTGTTAAATTTTTGTGAGCCACATCCCACCTCAGTTGTAGGTGCCAATTTTTGTGGTTGCATCTCTGGTCATCCTTGTTCAAAAAAAGAAGAGAGAAAAAAAAAAGAAATCAAAAAAAGAGAAGAAGCGGTAGTAATAGAATTATCGGCGGCAATAACAGATTCTGCTTGTCCGATCTCTTGTCCGAACTCTTGTCCGGTCAGCGGTAGTAACAGAATTATCAGCGGCAGTAACAGATTCTGCTTGTCCGATCTTTTGTCCGAACTCTTGTCCGGTCAGCGGTAGTAACAGAATTATCAGCGGCGGTAACAGATTCTGTTTGTCCGATCCCTTGTCCGATCTCTGGTCCGATCTGCAGAGAGCTGAATTTGGCCTGTTGTTGCTTCCATTTGAGTTTTGGGCACATAGTTTCCCTCTATTGCTTGAATTTTTCACTTTGGGAGCACTAAGGCCAGCAACTTTGACGAGTACTAGGGAATACTTATTGAACTTGGTTTAACTTTTATTACTATCGCTAATCCTTGCTACTCACTTTGCCTTCCAAGCTACACCTTTCTCTTGGTCAGGACAGGTTCATTTCTTGCAATTGCACACCACCCTCCACTTGGTTCATCACCTGTAGGCCGGTGACCTCACTGCGGCGTGGTAAGAACACTTGCAAGCGTGGGTAAGGCGCTTGACAGATTGCTTCCACCACACACCCACCACCCCACCTAGCTGTTTTACATAAGGATTATTCTTTGTTGTTTTGTCTTTTCACTAACATGGCAGCACTTATTGTACAACGTGACTTGAGCACTCACATGGACCAGGACGACCAGGCACAACGGAACAATCTATTTCAGACCTTCTTCGTCGTCAATGACCGCCGTGTACGTGTCATCATCGACAGCGGTAGTTGCAACAATTTGGTGAGCCTCGACATGGTAACTAAGCTTCAACTTCCCACACGTGCACATCCACACCCTTACCATGTGCAATGGTTCAACGATAGTGGTAAGGTCAAGGTAACACAAACTGCTCACATCGAATTTTCCATTGGTACATACTTCGGAGTTGCTGATTTTAATGTAGTACCAATGCAATCATGTTCTCTATTACTTGGTAGACCTTGGGTATATGATACTGATGCTACACACCATGGTAGGAGCAATAAGTACACATTTATGTATAAAGGAAAGAAAGTTACATTGCTTCCTATGACTCCTGCTGAAATTGTGAAATTTGAACAAGAAAAACATGCTAGAGACGCACAAAAGAGCAAACAACCTTCTGAAAATCAGCAAGTAGCTGAAACACTTTCGAGGCAACAAAAGATAAAGTTGTTTCTCTTTCTTCATCACAAGTTATCAATCTGAAAGGACGTGTCATGCTTGCAACTAAAACTAACCTTGCAGTACGTAGTTTTCTTGGTCTTGTAGGTTTCTATCGGCGTTTTGTGAAAGATTTCAGCACCATAGCCGACCCTTTACCTGAGTTGACCAAGAAGGGAGTTACTTTTACTTGGGAGCCAGCACAAGAACAAGCTTTTGTCACACTAAAGGATCGCCTTACACATGCACCTCTACTTCAGCTACCCGACTTTAGTAAGCCTTTTGAGTTAGAATGTGATGCTAGTGATTTTGGAATAGGAGATGTGCTGCTACAAGGAGGTAAACCCGTGACCTATTCTAGTGAGAAATTGCATGGTCCACAATTGAATTATTCTACCTATGATAAGGAATTATATGCCTTAGTGCGTGTGCTTGAAACTTGGCAACATTACCTTTTGCCTAAGGAGTTTATTATACATTCTGGTCATGAAGCACTAAAATATTTGAGAGGGCAAGCTAAACTGAACCATAGACATGTTAAATGGGTTGAATTTATTGAATCTTTCCCATACATTGTGAAATACAAGAATGGCAAAGAAAATGTGGTTGCTGATGCATTGTCTCGTAGGATTGTTCTTTTATCTCAACTTGATATTAACGTTCCAGATTTGGAAAGTTTGAAAGATTTGTATGTTGTAGATAAAGAATTTGCTGAACCATACGCTAAATGTAATGATGGGAAAGGCTGGAAAAAATTTCATGTTTATGACGGGTTCTTGTTCCATGCTAACAAGCTATGTGTTCCAGATTCGTCCGTACGTTTGTTGTTGTTGCAAGAATCACATGGTGGTGGATTAATGGAACATTTTGGGAGAGAAAAGACTTTGGCCCTGCTGTCCAATAATTTTTATTGGCTAAAGATGCGGAGAGATGTTGAACGATTTGTGCAGCGTTGTACCACATACCATAAAGCTAAGTCCAAACTTAACCCATATGGTTTGTATACTCCACTTCCTGTTTCTAGTGCACCTTGGGAAGATATTAGCATGGACTTTATTGTGGGATTGCCTAGGACAAAGAGGGGGAGAGACTCCATACTTGTAAGCGTGGATAGGTTTTCTAAAATGGCACACTTTATTCCCTGTCACAAGACCAACGATGCTTCACATATTGCTGATTTATTTTTCAGGGAAATTGTGAGATTGCACGGGATGCCTAGAACCATTGTTTCAGATCGTGATGTGAAGTTTATGAGTTACTTTTGGAAGCCAATGTGGGCCAAGCTTGGCACAAAATTGCTATTTCCAACAACTTGTCACCCGCAAACTGATGGTCCAACAGAGGTGGTAAACCGTACACTCTCCGTGTGGCTGCGAACAATGATTAAGAAGAACTTGAAGGAATGGGAGGACTGCCTTCCACATGTTGAATTTGCATACAATAGAGTTGTTCACTCAACAACACAATTATGCCCGTCTGAAGTGGTGTATGGTTTTAAGCCAATCACACCACTTGATTTGCTGCCACTTCCTTTTCAAAAGAGAGCAAACATGGAGGCAACTAAGCGTGCAGAGTTTGTGAAAGCTTTGCATCTGAAGACCAAGGAAGTTATAGAAAAGAAGGCACGCTATTTTGCTCAAAAGACAAATAAAGGAAGAAAGAAGATGTTTTTCAAACTAGGAGATCTTGTTTGGTTGTACTTGCGCAAGGATCGTTTTCCTGATTTGAGAAAGTTTAAATTGATGCCCCGTGCTGATGATTTAAAACCCTATTTGGGAGCTGATGATGAGCTTGAGTCGAGGACGACTCCAATTCAAGAGGGGGAGGATGATGAGGACATCACTTCACATGATACACACATGGAGCCTCCACCTACAATTCAATTACTAGGACCAATCACACGCGCCCGTGCCCGTCGCTTGAACCATGAGGTTAATTCTTTCCTTAGCAACTATGTTAATATTTGTTTGGACGGGATGCTACTGAATACTAGTGATATTTTTTTCTTAGGAACATGGGAGATGGAATAGAAGAGTTGGAGTTGAAGACGGAGTCGCAGGGATGATTTGAAGTCAAGAATTCGCTGGTTCGGACTACATCAACCACCCTGCACCAAAATGGGCGTAACTTCCTCATACGAAGTCTGATTGGCGCGTTCTTGGACTTTTTGGAAAGCTAAGGAGAAGACGGATCTTTTGCCGTTGGTTTCGTCTCATTTGGAGCCTCGAGCCGTCCTGTGTGTTTAAAACAGTCCTGCGTGACAGAACTGGGCCGTGTTGGCCCATAGTCCGAGTCTGTACGTATTCTAGCCCACAGCCCGTGTCTGTTCGCCTTCCACAGGCTGCCCACGCCCTATATAACTCACTCCAGCCGCCTTTAGGGTTAGGTTTTGCTTTGTTTGCATCTACACTTGTGTGTTTAGATCCCGCCTCTTGCACCGGACCGATTGGCTGCTGCATTGGCGTTTGTGAAACCTCACATTATCATCGTTTGTCTGTTATTTGGCATTCGACTTGTATCCTTCCTGTTCTTGCTTGTGTTCTTGGGTTCGCTTGCAGGAATTAGCCTTCGTGGCGAGGTCAATCGCGTCCTGCGTGGTTGATAACCAACGGAGACAGTGGTGTAATGATTGCAAGGTTTTGATCCGCCGGACCGGAGCCTTGGATCGCCAACGTCGAGACTCTCCACCAACCCAAGTTATCCTTTACCTAGCGGAAGATCGGGACCAATCCCCCATCAGGTGGGCCCGAGCGGTCGGTGGGTGAGAGGCGGGCACAGGAGGTTGCTAAGTGGGGCCGGGGCGAGGCGCGGGCGGGAGAGAGAGGCGGGGGAACGCGCCGACAGGTGGGTCCCACATGTCAGTGGCTCATGGCTTGGATTGGGCCGGGCTCGGGTGCTTTGAGGGTTGAGGCCCGTTAGGTATTTTAATTCTTTTCTGATTTAAATTAAATCCAGTAATTCATATATTTGATTAAGGGTTGAATCACTGTTGATAAAAATTTGTAAAAATTCCTAAAATTATATTTTGGTCTCTAGTTCATCTCATAAAATTTTCAAGTCCATATTTTGAATATCTCTCCCTGTTTGGCTTTATTAAGGCTCTTTTATGATTTTCTTTAAAAATAAAATCCAGAAATGATTTAAATAATACTTTTCTTTTATTTTATTTGTTTTTATTTCTTGGGGTGTTACACTTTGGCACTTCCTGGACCTTATCTTCGACTAGCGATGTCCCTCTGCTGCGAAGACTGAAAATGATCCAAGCAGCGGCGAAGACTATGAAGACAGCAGGTATTAGGTACGGAGAGATCTCTGGCCAAGTAGCTGCTCTCGGAGTGCTTCACTACTATGAGGATCTAGGGCTATCTGTAGCACCAAAACCGGAGGCAGACCCTGTCAACTTCGGCGACAACCGGCTCCTGACCCCTTCTGCCGATGTGGCTGTGGCTTGGGAAGCCTTCCAACCATCTTGGAGAGCTAAAGGTCGATCTGCAATCAAGACATGGATTGACGAAGGACTTCGCCAAAAGAAAGCACGGTCGCAGCCTTCGAGCAGCCAGCCTCCTTCGGACTCGAAGGTTTAGTTCTCCTTTGGGCCCCAATTATGTAAAAACTTATGTTTTGTCCTTTTATGAATGAAAAGACTTATTTGGAAATGTTTTTAGGCTTTCCAACCTTTTTTGGATGATCTCGAAGTGCTAGAGATTAACGAAGAGCTTCGCCTGCAATGGACTATCTTCGAAGCTTTAAGACCTCAAAGCGCCCTCAATTTTCAATTCCTCGGGGAAGCTCTGGTGAAGTTATACCCGAAATATGTAAAGAAGTACTAGCTTACATTAAAAAGGAAGAAAAGGAAGTTAATTTCGAAACTTCTTCTTCTGAGGACGTTGAATGGTCCGAAGAAGAAAATACTGGTAAAGAACAAGTAGAAAAGAGCCCTAAACAACTTCGAAGCTAGGAAAGAAGCCCCGAGCGACTTTGAACATGGGCCAAACTTCAGCAAGAGCAAAAGGACTTCCGAGCTTCAAAAGAAGGGAAAAGGGTTAAGCATAAAGTTGTTAGAACTCCTGGCTCCGGAACAAGTCGCCCTCGAAGTCGCACTAGTAGTTCTAGGGATCGAAGAGGTATTCGTTTCCTTCTTGGTATAGATACTAATTTTTCATGATGTAATGTAATACGATCATCCAATTAATATAATCTGTTTTTGAAGCATCGCTTCATTGTTCCTTATTCTCCTGCCCCTCCTTGTGGATGGGGGACCATACGCATTGCGATAGGGTCCGTCAGACACAATGATTGATATAACAACCTGATGCTTCGCATAACACTTGGTAATCATATTTTACTCTTTCGTAGAGTTCTTCGAACTGTACGTTCGTATTATGATGTTTATAAGTTTCGGAACTAAGTTTATACTTAGCTCCAACAACAGTCGCTTAGGACTTGAAAAAGTGTTTCATTGGGTTGGAGCCTTGAAACCTTATTGCTTGGTCGCCTACGACTCTTTTACAGATGCTTCGAACCCGGAGACCGGAAATCTGTTCTTTTTAAGTCCTTAGACTCTTCTACGAATCCTAACAAACTAGATCCTGCAATCCATAGGCTGGCCACCTACGGCTCTTTTACAGATACTTCGAACCCGGAGGCCGGAAATCTATTTTTTTAAGTCCTTAAACTCTTCTACGGATCCTAACAAGCTGGAGCTTGGAATCCGTAGGCTAGCCACCTACGGCACTTTTACATATACTTCGAACTCGGAGGCCGGAAATATATATTTTTTAAAGTCCTTAGACTCTTCTACGGATCCTAACAAGCCGGAGCCTAGAATCCGTAGGCTGCCCACCTTCGGCTCTTTTACGGAATCCTTGAACCAATGGTTGAAAGGCTGTTTGCTGGCTTCCTTGAAAGATGGTTACCTATGCAAGCATCTCCATTCTCTTGATGTGTCCACCATGAGTAAGGAATATTTGAAGAGTAAGCATAATTCGAACCTCCATCTTTATTTAGCTTAGAAAGGTACTTTTACAATTGATTACAAGGAGCCCCTAAGCATAATAACGTTTAAGGTGCTCTGCATGCCATGCATGCTTCAACTCTTCCCCTTCTAAATTAGCTAGCTTAAACGACCCGGGGCGCCCTGAGCGTAGGATAATATATGGTCCTTCCCATTTATTTCCTAGCTTCCCAAGAGCAATTACACTTCGCAGCACCAAATGACCTGGTCTAAGCTCATTCACTTGTATCTCCGGGTCATACCATGTCTTCGTTTAGTCTTGGTACTTTGTCAGATTGGCGAGAACTCGAAGCCTTGTTTCTTCTGACAAGTCCAGCGAAGTGTTTCTTTCATCATCATTCCCAGGCTTCGTTACGCGGAGGGATACACCTTTAAGCTCAGTAGGAGTCATGGCTTCGTCTCTGAATAGCAGTCTAAAAGGGGTGAAGCCCATCGACCTAGCTTGAGTGGTCTGAATGGACCATAAAATCTTGGGGAGCTCTTCGGTCCACATCCCCTTAGCTAACCCGACAATCCTTCGATTCAAACTAGAGAGAATATTTCCATTGGCCCGCTCGACAGCTCCGTTGGATTGGGGGTGGCGAACAGCTGCGAAGCATAACTTAATGCCCAGTCCTTCGCAAAACTCTCTAAAGGGCTCGGCATCAAATTGAGTGTCGTTATCAATAGTTAACTCCCTAGGCACTCTGAACCTGCAAATAATATTTTGCCAGAAGAATTTTTGCACATTTCTTGAAGTAATAGAAGTTAGGGGTTCAGCTTCGACCCATTTAGAAAAATATTCGATTGATACCACCGCAAACTTTAAGATGCCTTATGCCATTGGAAAAGGGCTGATGAGGTCCATTCCCCATCGAGCCATTGGCCATAACGGAGCAATAACTTGAAGAGGTGTTGGTGGACGGTGGCTCCGCCTACCCATCCACTCGCACCCTTGCAGGTTCGAACCAACTCTTTTGCATCTCTTACAATTGTTGGCCAATAGAGCCCCTGTCGAAGTGTCTTTCCTGCTAAAGCACACGGGGCTAGATGGCTGCCACATAAGCCTTCGTGAATCTCCCGAAGTATATCTTGGCCTTCGGGTTGTGAGATGCACCGGAGTAGGGAGAACAAACTCCAGCTTTGTACAATATTTCGTTGATAAGCTCATAATTTCGAGCTCTTGCTTGTAGCCTTTGGAGATCCGGACCTTCTGACAAGACTGCGCTGTTTTGAAAAACATCCATTATCGGAGTCCGCCAATCGGCGACTGGGATGCAAAGGACTTCAGCGGAGGGTAGTTGATGCACCGTAGGCTTGATGAGTTCTTCGTAGAAAGCGCCCTCCGGGACGTCCAATGCTCCGGCTACAGCCTTTGCTAGAATATCTGCAAGTTGATTATCTACTCGGGGGATGCTTCAAACAGAAAATCCTTTAAACATTGCTTTGGTCTTGCGGATTTCTTCTAAATACTATGCAAGATTCGGATTTCTGGCTTGGAAGCTCTTGTCAACATGCCCTGTGATGACTTGGTAATCTGTTTTTATTATAATCCTTGCTGCTCCAAGTGCCTTTGCCTTTCGGAGGCCTAGTAGGATCCCTTCGTACTCTGCGATATTGTTGGTGGTCTTAAAGTTGAGCTTCGCAGAATACATAGCCTTCTGCCCTGATGGTGATATTATCATAGCCCTAGCCCCCGCACCAGATGCCTGATAGGCTCCATCGGAAAAAAAAATTGTCCACAGACCTTCGGAGGATTCTTCCGGAGCCCAAACTGCGGATGGAGTCCACTCGGCCACGAAATCAGCTATGACTTGGGACTTAATAGTTGTTCTTGCCGTGAAGGAAATACCAAAGGGGTCTAGCTCAACAGCCCATTTTCCGATCCTACCTGTGGAGTCTTTGCTCCGAAGCATATCACCAAGGGGATACGAGGTAGGAACGATGAGATTATGTGCTAAGAAGTAATGCCTTAGCTTCCGCGAGGCCATTACCAAAGCATAAGCAAATTTTGCAAGCTCGGAGTATCTTGTCTTTGCTCCGGACAAAGCTTCTGAGATGAAGTAGACTTGGTTCTGCACCAGTTTTCCTTTAAGTTCAACTTCCCTAACCAGCACTACACTTGCTTCGGAGCCCATTGCTGCAAGATAAAGGAGAGTTTCTTCTGGGAGGGGCACAGTAAGTGTTGACAGATTTCCGAGGTAATCTTTAATGTCATCGAAGCTCTTCTGGCACTCTGGCGTCCACTTGAAACTTTTGGACCCCTTAAGAGCTTTAAAAATTGGGAGGCTTCGTTCGGCTGATCTGGCCAGGAATCTACTGAGGGCTGCAAGCCTTCCTATCAGCTTTTGGACCTGCTTCAGATTTTCTGGTGGAGCCAATCTTTGCAATGCACTTATCTGCGTCGGGCTAGCTTTGATTCCTCTACTCCAAACTAAGTACCCTAGCAGTTTTCCTGCTTGCGTCTCGAATATACATTTTTCAGGATTGAGGCGAACTCCACATGCTCGGAGGCTCTCAAAGGTTTCAGCTAAGTCTAGGCTATGATGGTGCTTTAAAGCACTCTTTATTACAATGTCATCCATATAGGCTTCGACATTTTGGCCTATCTGGTGACCTAGAGCCTTAGCTATAAGATGTGAGAAGGTAGCTCCGGCATTCCGCAAGCCAAAAGGCATTCGAAAATAACAAAATATTATAGGAGGGAGTTATAAAACTCATCTTGGCTTTGTCTTCGCGCTTTAGCTAGACCTGATGATAACTGGAGTATGCGTCCACAAAGCTTAACAATTCAGAGCCAGTCGTAGAGTACACAAGCTGATCTATTCGGGGCATAGGGTAGGGGTCTCGCGGGCATGCTTTATTCAGTGACGTGAAATCAATGCACATGCACCACTTGTCGAAGCCCTTTTTCTTGACAAAAACGGGGTTAGCCAACCACTCCGTGTGGGCTACTTCCCTGATAATTACTGCCCTCGGCAACTTCTCCACCTCTGCCTTGGTGAGGTCTGCCCTTTCTGTTGATAACTTGCGGAGCCCCTGGCGCACTGGCCTAGCCTTCGGGTTGACAAGCAAATTGTGCTCGATGATGCTCCGGTCAACTCCGGGGATATCTTTGTCAGTCCAGGCGAAGATATCTAAGTTTTCTTTAACTACTTACTCCAACGAAGTAGATATTTTTGAATGTAGCCCCTTATCGAATTGTATTGGATATTCCTTGCCATCTTTTAGGATCATCTTCATGATCACATCACCTTCCGAGATTGGCTTTAGGGAAGGGCCCTTCGAGGGGTCAGAGGACCCCGAAGATTCCTCCATGTACTCCAGCACACTATTCACCTACCGAGGATCTAGAGGTGGACCATGGTCGTACTCCGCTCTTCGGGCTGCAGCTTAGTCTCCTGAAATAGTGAGGACTCCACCTTGCGTGGGCATTTTGAGACACAAATAGTTATGATGTGCTATAGCTCTGAACTGGTTCAGCATTCTCCTCCCAAAGATTGCATTATAGGCATACGGGGCATCGACGACATCGAAGATAACCTCTTCAACTCTAGCCAGAGGCCCCTCTCCGAAGGCAACCTCAAGACCTATCTGGCCGAGGGCATCGAGAAGAGTATATCTACGGAGCTTCCACCATCCACCAATATCCTTCGGAATTCAACTCCCGCTATACTGACTGAAATAACAAGGGGTCAGCATGCGGGAATTTCACCCCCGCAGCATCATTGGCAGTAAAAGAAATAGGTACATGAGACCACTCGGGCATTTCTGCCGCCGAACTCGAGGTCCCTATGTGCCCTACTTCGCAGACATAGTCTCTTCGCTGCCGCTTCGACATGTTACCGAGGGTCCCCCCTCCGGAGATGGGCAAGACCACTCGCTTGCCGCGATCTTGGGGATCCTCCTACTTCGGTGGTGGCATAATGTTGTCCACCGAGAGTTGCATCGGTGCTTCGGGGTTGCTAGCCCGAGCCACGGCTTGCACAGGCTCCGAACGCACTGCTGGAGGGGCTCGGTCTGAAGTAACTCGCCCTGAGCTTTGTCCTAAGTACTCGCCCCGAAGGGTCAATACGGACTTGCAATCTTTTGTGTCATGGCTTCTATTTTCGCCATGCACACAATAGAAGAAGATTTGAAGCCTGCCAGCCGTTCTCTCTTGGGGCTTCGAGGTACCAGCCTTGATAGCTTGTGCCTGTTGAAAGTTGAAAGGCATCTTTGGGGCGGAGGGTGCAATATTTAATACCTCAGAGCGGAAGTGCTTCTTTCCCCGTCTATGATCATTGAAGCGATTATCAAGGGGGGCTTGCGGAGGAGTCGGGACTTTTGGCTCCGTCTTCGCTTCTTGAAGGGCTGGTGCAAGTGTTACAATTCTTCGGAGGCAGTCTTCCTTTGCCTTGGCATACTGTTCGAAGTATGCCATCAACTGTGCTACAGATGACACCGGCTTCCAGTGAAGTTTGCTGAGGAGGTCTGGGTTCAACACCCCTTCACGCGTCGCATCCACTACTAACGAGGTAGACAAGCCTTTGATCTGAGACTTGGTGTGGGCGAAGCGTGTAAAATACTCCCGAAGGGTCTCCCCTGCTTGCTGCTTCACCTGGAACAAACTTCCGGTTGACATTGGGGCTACGAACGTACCTTGGAAGTTACTCACAAGCTTCCTCTTTAGCTGCTCCCATGACTTGATCGATCCTGGCTTTAGAGACTAGAACCATCGGAGAGCCACACCTTCCAGCGTGAGGGGGAAGCACTTCGCTATTGTGTTCTGCACCCCTCAGTTACAACTGACATAGTGGAAACTATTTCGGTACCCCTAATAGGGCTAAAATGGTAAAATACTAAACTAATCAAAAAGAAGATAATTCTTCTGTCCTTGCTGGCAGTTATCCACAACGGAGATTGGACCTTCGAAGTGTATCTTCGAACGGGAGTCTGGATAGATCTTCCGGACTTGATCACACACCAACCCGAAGATAGGTCTTGGACTTTGGTCTAGTAAATTGCCTTTGTCTCATGACCTTGAAGATCCTGGGGATGAAGTATTTTCCTCCAACAGACACGATCAGCCTTTGCACATTTGGAGTCTTTTGAAGCCCCCTTCACACGCGAGGTGTGTAGTACCTTCGGTGAGAAGCTTTGAGCCAGATGGCATTCGCTTCACCGAAGTCATCTTTCGATATAGTGATGATTTTGAGCCGAAGCCGTCAAAGCTCTTGAGCCTTCGCACCATCACCTCTGGAATGGACCACCACGGCTTCGCAGCTACTCCCAGCTCGAACTCTGTTAGTTTGTGTACCGAAGCCATGCATGGCTAAAGTACCTCAAATCAGCCATACTCTGAAACCCCACCTTTGGAGTACCTTCGCCACCTTTCGAAGTCTCTCTGTCCAAGGCCTCTGCATGAAGCATATCCATAAGCACCCCTTCGCAGTGTCTCAGCCCTGAGCACACTCTGCGAAGACCCTTATCCGGACCATGCCTTTGATGCACCTTGACTTCCGAGACCTTCGTCAGGTGTCCCTTCTAGTGCCTCCATCTGGAGCACACTTCGAACATCTTGCCACAATGCTGAGGACTTCGTCCACCATACTCCGAAGTTACTCCTTCTGGAGCACCCTTCGAAGTGCCTCGCCTCTGAGGACTTCGCATTGAGGTACCTTTAGCCGGAACCACCCTCCGCACTTTCTACCTTCGCCTAGCGCACCTTGATCCGAGAACCGACCTCGACCTCACGCAGCCTTCGTGATCGAGCTCCCTGCTCGCCTGACATCAAGCCTCCCGCTTGACCCATGTTCACTCGCTATGAACCGTTCGTCGCCTCCGAATCCACTTGCACACCACCGACAAACAAACAGGTGTTTCCAGTACCTTGGAGACCTCTCCGGTAGACAACCTTAAATACACACTCTGATGTACCGCCCAAAGTACCGAGCCCTTCGGTACCACCAAGTCATTGTGCTCTGCCGGACCCCTCCGATAGACACACTCTGCTACAGAGACACAGCCAGCTAAATCCGCACCCTTCGAAAAACACCTCCAAACCCCTTCGGAGGGGACCCCTTCGCCCAGATGGCAACTTGTCAATCACTCATCACAGACTTGAAACCGAGGCACATTTCAACTTGGTTTCTCATAAGCCTTTCAAGATCCACATACTTCCAATCAGTATAGGTTGATCCTTGTAATCATACCTCGCACTCGTCAGATGTCCCACCTCTCCAGTCATACCACCTACTTCAATTGGTAAGAGCTTGGTAAGTCATACCGAGAGAGAGTGTTTCCATGACCTATTAGAGATAGGGATAATACTTTTGTTTTGTCCTCTTTTTTCCACTAGAAATGGTTGGGAGCATTGCTACTATCGCGACCAATGTCCAACGAATGACCCCTAACCAGCAGTCTCCAGCTCTAGTTCCTGAGGATGCAAATGATGGAGAAGATGCTTAGCACAGAGACGCACGTACTGTAGCCCATAAAAAGCACCTACAACAACGACTACATCGCAATCGGAGAGGTAATGACCATCAACGTAACTAACATCATGGGTGAGGTCACGAAGATCCTTTTGCTAAACTTAAATTCACTGTACCTCCTTTTAATGGCAAATATGATACGAAAATATATTTTAGATTGAGAGATGATAGTCGAACAAAAAATTAATTCCAATCTAATTCCTGAGGTACACCGGGTTAGGTAAGCAACTAGCGAGTTTAAGGATTTTGCTATAATCTAGTGGGATGAATTGGTTAAAAATGACTTCGAACCTAATACATGGGATAACTTGAAGTGAGCTATGCGTAGTAGATTTGCTCCTCCATCATACAAATGAGATTTGAGAAAGAAATTACAACGATTAGATCAAGGTAATAAGTATGTAGAGGAATATTACTAGGAGATACAAATAGGCATGTTGCATTGTGAAGTAGAAGAAGATGAGGAGGATAAAATAACTCGTTTCTATGGAGGACTAATGTAACACCCCAAATTTTTCAAAACAATAAATATATTATTAAATTCAATTTCTTGGAATTATTATTTCTGAAAATACTTTTAAATCCCTTTTATACCCTTTTGAACTACAACATAGAGTAGATGACCAAATTAGGAGGTGAAACTTTTTGTATATGATCCTAAGACCAGAATATAATTTTGGGAATTTTTATAAATTTTTACCAGCCTTGGAAGTAGCCTTAATATTTTAATCTATTTTCTGGAATTGTTTTTATTCAGAAAAGGATTGGAACAGTATTGGGCTCTCCTCCCTCCCTTCTCTCTCTCCCGGCCGGCCCAGCCCGTTACCGCGTTCGTCTTAGACTGACAACCCGGTCCCACCTGTCGGCGCCGAATCCCTCCCCTCGCGCGCGAACCCGACAACCCGGCCCCACCCGTCAGTTGCCACCCCCGCTCGCCCGCGCTCACTGGCCCGTGGCCCCCGCTTGTCAGGACCTTCGTCCCCGCGAGATCCGCCCCGGATCCCCCCCCCTCGCCGGCCGAAACCCTAACTCCGCCTAGGATCCGCCCTCGCCGGCCCCCTCCCTTTAATCCGACGCGTGCATTGAATTCCCCTCACCGCGCCGGCCGTTTCCCCCTATTAATCCCGCCCGATTCACGTCCAGGTGCGTTGAACCGCGTCAACCCGAGCTCGCCGGCGTCATGGCACATTTATCCCCGGCCACCGTCGATTACGCCCCCCCTGCCCCCGCCGGTGACCCTATTTAAACCCCCCGGTCACCCGCATTTCACCCCCACGCCTACACCTTGCGAGAACACACAGAGCGCCCACCGCCCGGCTTTTAGCGCCACACCGCCTCCTGTTCTCCAGCCGTCGACCGCCGTCGCCGGAGTACTCCTCCGTCCTCGTCGACCGCACCTCTGCAACCGCAAGGACCACCCCCACCTCGGCCACCCCTTCGCTGGCCAAGGAGACCGCTGGATCCCCACCGCCGTCGAGTACCCGAGAAGCCCTTCGCGTCTACCCTCGCCGCCGGCCACCGTCAGCCGTCCTCCTTCGCCAACTAAGGTACCTTCGTGACCGCCTTGGTCTCCTCTTTCCGTTTTCGCATAGAGCTAGGGCCTAGCCCCCTCGTAGGCGCCGTCGCCGCCGCACCCGAACCCCACCGTCGCCGGAGACGAAGGGGGGTATAACCCCCTTAGCCCGTGTCGTGCCGGATTAAATCCTGGCCGCACGATCGCGATCGGACGACGCGCGTGAGTCCACGTACGCGATCTAATCCGCACCGTCGGATCTGGTCAAAGCGGTACGTTCTAATCTCGCGCGTTGGTTTTCATTTAAACCCGCCGGGCGATCTCGTGCGTCCACGTGGTACCCCTTCGCACGTTTTAATCCTGGCCGTCCGTTATCACTTAACCCTCCCGCCTCGCTCTCGCGCGTTGGATCTGGATCCAACGGTCCAGACCGACCCGGCGCACGCGCACAGTGCGCGGGTTCACCGTGGGCCTGGCTCACCGTGGACCCGAGAGGTTTAAAATTTGAAAATAAAATTCCAGAAATGCTTTTAAACTTGTAAAATTCATATCTAATGCATTTGGACTCTAAAATTGCCATTTCAATTTTAGAAAATTCATAAAATTATTCTCTACATATTTATGCAATGAAAACAGTAGGTTTATTTGGACATTTTCATGTTTATTTAAATAAGTATTCAAATGCCCTTAGGATTTAAATGTGAATTTCAATATTTAAATCCCAGAAAAATTGTATAATTGTCCTTTACTGTTAAAACACTAAAACCACTAGGTTTCCTATAAATCAATTGAACTAAATTGGTTAGAAAACCCAATGTAGGGTTATGCCCACTTAAATACTCTTTTATGAAGAACAATGATTTATTTAGATTCACTTTAAAGTAATGGAGGAATAAATTTCAGAACTTTAATATCTGAATTTATTTTATTTTTAGTCCAACCAACCTTAACTTATATGCTTGCAATGTAATGTTATATGGTTTGATTGAATGTGGTACTCTTTTTATTTGACTTTATATTAAAAAGACTACGACGCCGTCGAGGAGCCGGAATACTTCCCGGAAGTTCCTCCTTCCCCATTCGCTGAACAAGGCAAGTCACCAAACCAATCTTTTGAGCATATTGAACCCATGTTTGATTAAACTATCGTTAAAACACATAGGTTATATATGCATTAGTCAAATGAACCCTTACAATATATTTATTTAGGATCCCCCGACCTTGATGTGCAACCCAAGCCATGCTCTCTAGCCTAAACTCCTTGTCACCATATGATGCGTGTTATTAGCTAGTGTCCAATGTAATGACACGATCGCTATAGGGTAAAAATGAGTCGTAGTACTTGGTTCTACTATATGATCCCCATGGTTTCTTATCTATGGAATTCTGTCGGTGTTGGAGTTATGGTTGTGAGTGAATGCATGGTGGGTTCCGGGTGCAAGCTAGGGCATTGGTCGGTAGCACCCGGGGCACTATAAGGACCGGTCTGAGGGATCCGTTGCAATACACTTACGTACTAACCACAAGTCTAGTGGGTAAGTCCTAACTAAAGTATGGGTTGTTCCAAACCGAGGCCACCACTTGGAGATGGGTCAAGTTGCACCTGCGGGTGACTTGTACCAATGTGGCGCAAAAGGGGGTGCGACGTTAGCCGGGATACGGCCCGGCGCGCCGGCGAAACCTAGAGCGGGTGGTTATCGCTTGGAACATCTCATATTGAGGTTTTGGCACGAGTTCCCGTGAAATGGGTCATCTCGTTGGGATGAGTGCGTGCCTTGTGGGTACAGTAGTACATCTCTGATCAGAGTCTTAAATCTTTTCGAAAAGCCGAGCCCACGGTCAAGGGCGGGTTGCGTAACATCCCACAGTTAGACTACTTTGAAAATGTATGTGCATGTTGAATTGTCATGTAAGGACTGTTGTGCGAGGAGGTAAAACGTACTCCTCGAGTTAGTGGATGTTGTTGATGTTCATGTCTACTTTTCCGCATAATTAAAATGTGATTACATTAAATGCAATAACTGTAAATGTACTTTTCCGCACTTTGAGCCATTACCCTTCCTTGTTTATTACCTTGCATTATTATTTGCATTTGCGGTGGCTTGTTGAGTACTTTTTGTACTCATACCCGTTGGACCCCACAGAGGATACCTACTATGAAGACGGTCTGGAGTAGCGACCCAGTCGAGAAGAAAGATCCTGAAGAAGGAGTTCGTCATGCCGTTTTCCAAAATATTTTATTTGCTGCTTTTACTAAAGACAATGATGTAATAATTATGGTCTGCGTGCCATGAATACTGTATGATGTACGTATGTCGCATGATGAACCTCTTGGATTATTGTTTTTCTTATGAAATTCAATAATGTCTCGATTTGATAAATCGGGGCGTGACAAGATGGTATCAGAGCCGACTCGACTGTAGGAAGCCAAACAGACCCGCCTAGCCACGGACCATAGGAAATTATTTCTCAAAAATCTAATTTACAAATTTTGTTCCTCTCCTCACTTTTATTCAACTTGCTGTTTTGTAGATGCCAGTCTACCGGGTTCAAAGCTTCTGCCGACACTTTGAGGGCTTCGTCAGGGAACTCCGGATGATGCTCACATTCCTCGGGTTCCTCTTCGAACCCGAATTCCAAGGGATCTACTTGGAAGAATTCGCCGGGCCTTGCGACGTCTCCCTCACCGTCCACGGCTCCGGAGAGCATCTGCCGCCCTACACTACAGCACTTGGAGGCCCGACCTTCGACGTCGCGTGCCAACGAGTCGCCCTCCAGGCCCTTATGGAGCTGAGGATGATCTACGACGATCGTCTTCAGAACACATCCTTCCGGCTTGTGCCGAAGCGTACTCCCGGCGCCCACCGCAGTATCTACCACGGAGTTCACTCCGTGCGTGATCCAGCCATGGCCCGGCAGTCACGTCTTCTACAGGCTATGGATGATCTCCATACTGAGGCGGTGCTCGACGCCGACGAGCACCATGAGGCGGTCGAGTTTCTTCGTGGAGAAACGAAGAACTTGATCCAGCAGAACGGCGAGCTGCAGCGCAAGATCATGCAGCTGCAGAAGGACATCGCGGAGATGGTCCCTCTCCTTCCACGGAAGAGGAAGCCCATCCGCGAGCCCGTCCCTCGCCCCAAGCGGATCCCACCTCACCCCTCCACCGCCGGACCATCTACCGCCAGCATCCCTGCACCACGCCCCGGCCTCGTCTCCGACCCTATCATCGAGAACTTTCTCGAGCCCACCGTCCCTTCGGAGCCGCGCACTCGTGGTTCCGAGAGCACGGAGACTGCCTCCGGTGGCGAGTAGGCGTAGGAGTCGCTAGTTTAAAAATAAAAAAATTCGTATGTGGTGCTACCCATGACGAGTGTGTCTTGGGTAGAATAAAAACTTGATTGTAATGAACATTTTACCACTGAAATTATTTATGAGATGGAGCTATTATCGTACATTGTTTTGTCAATTCGTTTATCTTATGACTATGCATATTCAGAAGATGGCCGACCACCAGAACACCGGCTCCAACAACGGAGCAGGAGGGAGCCGAGATGCACCTGAGGGAGTTGTACCTCACTGGGGTGCGACAGGCCCACGTCAGTCTGGGTCGCCTTCCGCCAACCACCCCACCTTGGCGGAAATGATGGCAAACCAGAATCACCTGATCACCGCCCTCCTCACCCAAATGCAGCACCAACAGGCTCAGTTGGACCGTCTGCAGAATGGGGAGCCCGCCCCTCGCGCACCAGCACCCGCGGCCGCTCCGCAACTCTCCGAGTTCTTGCGCGTGCGCCCGCCCGTCTTCTCGAGCACGACCAACCCGATGGAGGCCGGAGATTGGCTCCGCACCATCGAGAAGAAGCTCGACCTCCTCCCCTGCACAGACCGGGAGCGAGTGGCCTTCGCCACTCATCAACTCCAGGGTCCCGCCGCTGAATGGTGGGACAACTACCGTGCGTCCCAGCCGGAGGGCCACATGGTGACTTGGGCGGAGTTCACCATCGCCTTCCGCGCCGCCCACGTCCCCGCCGGTGTCATCGCGGTCAAACAGCAGGAGTTCCGCGACCTGCAGCAGGGCAACAGGACTGTCATGGAGTACCTCCATGAGTTCAACCGCCTCGCACGCTACGCACCGGAGGAAGTGCGCACCGACGCCCTCCGCCAAGCCAAGTTCCTCAGGGGACTTAAGGATGAGCTGTCCATCCAGCTCGTCGCCGCCGACTTCGCCGATTTCCAGCGGCTGGTCAACAAAGCGCTCATCCAAGAGACTGAGCAGAACAAGCTGGACCTCAAGAAGAGGAAGGTGATCGCCTTCAAGCACCAGCAGGCGAACACTCAGAGGCCCCGCTTCGTCCCTCCGCCTCCAGCGCCCGCCTACCATCCTCGGCCCGCCTTCAGGCCACCTCATGCAGCCGGTGGATCCAACGCCGGGCATCCTCGCCCCGCTCCACCAGCTCCGGCCGCTCAGCCCGCACCGGCCGCCAAAGCCCCGATCTTGAGGGATCGCCAAGGAAGGCCGGTCGTCTGCTTCAACTGCCGCAAGGAGGGGCACTACTCCCACCAGTGTCCCCACCCCAAACGGCCCCAAGGCGCGGCGCCCAACCAGGCGGTGCGAGCCCGCGTAAACCACGTCAACGCGGAGGAAGCTCAGGAGGCGCCAGAAGTCGTGCTCGGTACGTTTACTGTGAATTCCGTACCGGCCTTAATATTGTTTGACTCTGGAGCGACACACTCCTTCGTCTCCGAGGATTTCGTAAAATCACATGGACTGGACGTACTTCCGCTACCCACACCCATGGTCATTACTACTCCCGGCAACAAGACCTTAGCCCGCTTATATAGCCCTAAGGTTCAAATTGAGATCCTAGGAGTATTGTTTCGAGCCGAGCCAGTTCTCATCCAATGCACCGGGCTTGATTTCATCCTAGGGATGGATTGGTTGATGAAACATAAAGGTGTGATCAACTGTGCCAACAAATCCGTCACGGTGACCAACCCAGAAGGCGAAATCGTTACCTTTCGTATGATCAGTCGCAAGCCACTCGGAGCATCCCTTCGCTCGATAGATCTTGAAGAGGTGCCAATAGTCAAGGAGTTCGCGGACGTCTTTCCTGAAGATCTACCGGGAATGCCTCCCAAGCGAGACATCGAATTCAGGATCGAGCTTGTCCCCGGCACCACTCCAATTTCCAAGCGCCCATACCGGATGGCCGCCAATGAACTAGCTGAGGTCAAAGCCAATATTGAAGACCTAGAGCAGAAAGGGTACATCCGACCAAGTACCTCACCCTGGGGTGCACCGGTCATATTTGCCATGAAGAAAGACAAGACCAAGAGGATGTGCGTGGACTATAGAGCCTTGAACGACGTAACCATCAAGAACAAATACCCATTGCCTCGGATCGACGACCTGTTCGATCAGCTGAAAGGGTCCTCGGTGTTTTCCAAGATCGACCTCAGGTCAGGATATCACCAGTTGAGGATCAGGAAGGAAGATATACCCAAGACTGCTTTCACCTCCCGCTATGGACTCTACGAGTACACTGTGATGTCGTTCGGACTCACGAATGCCCCGGCCTTCTTCATGAACATGATGAACAATGTATTCATGGAGTTCTTGGACAAGTTCATCGTGGTATTCATCGACGATATCCTCGTTTACTCCAAGACCAAGGAAGAACACGAGACTCACCTCCGTCTGACCCTCGGAAAGCTAAGGGAGCAGCAACTGTACGCCAAATACAGCAAGTGCGATTTTTGGTCGTCTGAGGTGAAGTTCCTCGGTCATGTTATATCCGCCGGAGGAATAGCAGTAGACCCAACCACCGTTGAAGCGGTAACCAACTGGCTGCAGCCAACGACCGTGACCGAGATCCGGAGTTTTCTCGGATTGGCCGGATACTATCGCCGGTTTATCGAGAATTTTTCCAAGATCGCCAAGCCGATGACCAGACTTCTGCAAAAAGAGGTGAAGTTTGATTGGACCCCCGACTGCGAAGAGAGCTTCCAGACTCTCAAGAAGAAGCTCGTGTCAGCCCCTATTCTGACTCTGCCAGACATCCGGAAAGACTTCCACGTCTACTGTGATGCCTCTCGTCAAGGATTGGGATGCGTCTTAATGCAAGAAGGGAAGGTGGTATCCTACGCCTCCCGGCAGTTGAGACCACATGAGCTGAACTACCCAACTCACGACCTGGAACTAGCAGCCGTGGTTCATGCCTTGAAGATATGGAGACATTACCTTGTGGGGAATCGGTGTGAGGTCTTCACCGACCACAAGAGCCTCAAGTACATATTCACCCAACCAGATCTGAATCTCAGGCAAAGGAGATGGTTGGAACTGATCAAGGATTACGACTTGGGCATCCATTATCATCCGGGCAAAGCGAATGTGGTGGCAGACGCCCTCAGTCGAAAAGGGTACTGCAACGCCATCATGGTTCGGGACCAAGCTCCTTTACTGTATAAGGAGATGGAAAGGCTAAATCTAGGGATCACTACTCATGAGTACCTCGCTGCCTTGGAGTCTCGGCCTGTCTTAATAGACCAGATCCGAGAGAAGCAGAAGGAAGACCCGGATATCCAAGCAATCCAGCAAAACATGAGGAAGGGTAAAGCCCCCGAATTTTCCGAAGATGAGCATGGTACCATCTGGTTCGGAAACCGAGTATGCGTACCCAATCAACCAGAGCTGAAGACCCTCATCCTTCAAGAAGCCCACGATACTCTATACTCCATTCACCCCGGGAGTACAAAGATGTACCAAGACCTGAAGGAAAAATATTGGTGGGTCAGTATGAAGAGAGAGATAGCTGAGTATGTGGCCAAGTGCGACACATGCCGGCGAGTCAAGGCAGAGCATCAGAGACCTGCCGGACTTCTTCAACCTCTCAAAGTCCCTGAATGGAAGTGGGAAAGAGATAGGAATGGACTTCATCACGGGACTGCCCAGGACCCAAGCTGGTCATGATTCTATCTGGGTGATCGTCGATCGACTCACCAAGGTAGCTCACTTCGTTCCGGTCAAGACAACTTACACCGTCGCCAAGTTGGCTGAGTTGTATATGACCCGGATCGTGTGCCTCCACGGAGTTCCTAAGAAGATCGTATCTGACCGCGGGAGTCAGTTTACCTCCAAGTTTTGGAAGAACCTTCAAGAGGAACTCGGCACCCGGCTGAACTTTAGCACCGCCTATCATCCACAGACCGACGGTCAGACCGAAAGGGTCAACCAGATATTGGAGGATATGCTTAGAGCTTGTGCTCTAGACTTTGGCGGAATGTGGGACAAGAACTTACCTTATGCAGAGTTCTCCTACAACAACAGCTATCAAGCCAGCCTGCAAATGTCCCCGTTCGAAGCACTCTATGGGCGTAAGTGCAGAACGCCGTTGCTCTGGGATCAAACCGGAGAATCACAACTGTTTGGGACAGATTTATTGAGAGAAGCCGAAGAGAAAGTTAAGATCATAAGAGACCGCTTGAAGGCCGCCCAATCCAGGCAAAAGAGCTATGCCGACAACCGTCGAAGAGATCTAGCCTTTGAGGAGGGCAATTATGTCTACCTCCGAGTCACTCCCCTCCGTGGCACTCAAAGGTTCAACATGAAAGGCAAACTAGCACCCCGCTACGTCGGACCTTTCCAGATCCTCCGTCGACAAGGAGAAGTGGCATATCAACTTGAACTGCCCCCATCCTTGGCAGGCGTTCATGATGTGTTCCATGTCTCGCAGCTGAAGAAGTGTCTCCGTGTGCCCACCGAGCAAGCCGACCTTCAGCAGCTTAATGTCCAAGAAGACTTGACCTACATAGAGAGACCCGTCAAGATCTTGGAAACCAAGGAAAGAGTAACCAGAAGTCGCGTCGTCCGCTTCTGCAAAGTCCAATGGAACAACCATCCCGCAGAAGAAGCCACTTGGGAAAAAGAAGACGAGCTGAAAGCCCAATACCCCGAACTATTCGAGTAACGTTCCAATCTCGAGGACGAGATTCTTGTAAGGGGGATAGGTTTGTAACACCCCAAATTTTTCAAAACAATAAATATATTATTAAATTCAATTTCTTGGAATTATTATTTCTGAAAATACTTTTAAATCCCTTTTATACCCTTTTGAACTACAACATAGAGTAGATGACCAAATTAGGAGGTGAAACTTTTTGTATATGATCCTAAGACCAGAATATAATTTTGGGAATTTTTATAAATTTTTACCAGCCTTGGAAGTAGCCTTAATATTTTAATCTATTTTCTGGAATTGTTTTTATTCAGAAAAGGATTGGAACAGTATTGGGCTCTCCTCCCTCCCTTCTCTCTCTCCCGGCCGGCCCAGCCCGTTACCGCGTTCGTCTTAGACTGACAACCCGGTCCCACCTGTCGGCGCCGAATCCCTCCCCTCGCGCGCGAACCCGACAACCCGGCCCCACCCGTCAGTTGCCACCCCCGCTCGCCCGCGCTCACTGGCCCGTGGCCCCCGCTTGTCAGGACCTTCGTCCCCGCGAGATCCGCCCCGGATCCCCCCCCCTCGCCGGCCGAAACCCTAACTCCGCCTAGGATCCGCCCTCGCCGGCCCCCTCCCTTTAATCCGACGCGTGCATTGAATTCCCCTCACCGCGCCGGCCGTTTCCCCCTATTAATCCCGCCCGATTCACGTCCAGGTGCGTTGAACCGCGTCAACCCGAGCTCGCCGGCGTCATGGCACATTTATCCCCGGCCACCGTCGATTACGCCCCCCCTGCCCCCGCCGGTGACCCTATTTAAACCCCCCGGTCACCCGCATTTCACCCCCACGCCTACACCTTGCGAGAACACACAGAGCGCCCACCGCCCGGCTTTTAGCGCCACACCGCCTCCTGTTCTCCAGCCGTCGACCGCCGTCGCCGGAGTACTCCTCCGTCCTCGTCGACCGCACCTCTGCAACCGCAAGGACCACCCCCACCTCGGCCACCCCTTCGCTGGCCAAGGAGACCGCTGGATCCCCACCGCCGTCGAGTACCCGAGAAGCCCTTCGCGTCTACCCTCGCCGCCGGCCACCGTCAGCCGTCCTCCTTCGCCAACTAAGGTACCTTCGTGACCGCCTTGGTCTCCTCTTTCCGTTTTCGCATAGAGCTAGGGCCTAGCCCCCTCGTAGGCGCCGTCGCCGCCGCACCCGAACCCCACCGTCGCCGGAGACGAAGGGGGGTATAACCCCCTTAGCCCGTGTCGTGCCGGATTAAATCCTGGCCGCACGATCGCGATCGGACGACGCGCGTGAGTCCACGTACGCGATCTAATCCGCACCGTCGGATCTGGTCAAAGCGGTACGTTCTAATCTCGCGCGTTGGTTTTCATTTAAACCCGCCGGGCGATCTCGTGCGTCCACGTGGTACCCCTTCGCACGTTTTAATCCTGGCCGTCCGTTATCACTTAACCCTCCCGCCTCGCTCTCGCGCGTTGGATCTGGATCCAACGGTCCAGACCGACCCGGCGCACGCGCACAGTGCGCGGGTTCACCGTGGGCCTGGCTCACCGTGGACCCGAGAGGTTTAAAATTTGAAAATAAAATTCCAGAAATGCTTTTAAACTTGTAAAATTCATATCTAATGCATTTGGACTCTAAAATTGCCATTTCAATTTTAGAAAATTCATAAAATTATTCTCTACATATTTATGCAATGAAAACAGTAGGTTTATTTGGACATTTTCATGTTTATTTAAATAAGTATTCAAATGCCCTTAGGATTTAAATGTGAATTTCAATATTTAAATCCCAGAAAAATTGTATAATTGTCCTTTACTGTTAAAACACTAAAACCACTAGGTTTCCTATAAATCAATTGAACTAAATTGGTTAGAAAACCCAATGTAGGGTTATGCCCACTTAAATACTCTTTTATGAAGAACAATGATTTATTTAGATTCACTTTAAAGTAATGGAGGAATAAATTTCAGAACTTTAATATCTGAATTTATTTTATTTTTAGTCCAACCAACCTTAACTTATATGCTTGCAATGTAATGTTATATGGTTTGATTGAATGTGGTACTCTTTTTATTTGACTTTATATTAAAAAGACTACGACGCCGTCGAGGAGCCGGAATACTTCCCGGAAGTTCCTCCTTCCCCATTCGCTGAACAAGGCAAGTCACCAAACCAATCTTTTGAGCATATTGAACCCATGTTTGATTAAACTATCGTTAAAACACATAGGTTATATATGCATTAGTCAAATGAACCCTTACAATATATTTATTTAGGATCCCCCGACCTTGATGTGCAACCCAAGCCATGCTCTCTAGCCTAAACTCCTTGTCACCATATGATGCGTGTTATTAGCTAGTGTCCAATGTAATGACACGATCGCTATAGGGTAAAAATGAGTCGTAGTACTTGGTTCTACTATATGATCCCCATGGTTTCTTATCTATGGAATTCTGTCGGTGTTGGAGTTATGGTTGTGAGTGAATGCATGGTGGGTTCCGGGTGCAAGCTAGGGCATTGGTCGGTAGCACCCGGGGCACTATAAGGACCGGTCTGAGGGATCCGTTGCAATACACTTACGTACTAACCACAAGTCTAGTGGGTAAGTCCTAACTAAAGTATGGGTTGTTCCAAACCGAGGCCACCACTTGGAGATGGGTCAAGTTGCACCTGCGGGTGACTTGTACCAATGTGGCGCAAAAGGGGGTGCGACGTTAGCCGGGATACGGCCCGGCGCGCCGGCGAAACCTAGAGCGGGTGGTTATCGCTTGGAACATCTCATATTGAGGTTTTGGCACGAGTTCCCGTGAAATGGGTCATCTCGTTGGGATGAGTGCGTGCCTTGTGGGTACAGTAGTACATCTCTGATCAGAGTCTTAAATCTTTTCGAAAAGCCGAGCCCACGGTCAAGGGCGGGTTGCGTAACATCCCACAGTTAGACTACTTTGAAAATGTATGTGCATGTTGAATTGTCATGTAAGGACTGTTGTGCGAGGAGGTAAAACGTACTCCTCGAGTTAGTGGATGTTGTTGATGTTCATGTCTACTTTTCCGCATAATTAAAATGTGATTACATTAAATGCAATAACTGTAAATGTACTTTTCCGCACTTTGAGCCATTACCCTTCCTTGTTTATTACCTTGCATTATTATTTGCATTTGCGGTGGCTTGTTGAGTACTTTTTGTACTCATACCCGTTGGACCCCACAGAGGATACCTACTATGAAGACGGTCTGGAGTAGCGACCCAGTCGAGAAGAAAGATCCTGAAGAAGGAGTTCGTCATGCCGTTTTCCAAAATATTTTATTTGCTGCTTTTACTAAAGACAATGATGTAATAATTATGGTCTGCGTGCCATGAATACTGTATGATGTACGTATGTCGCATGATGAACCTCTTGGATTATTGTTTTTCTTATGAAATTCAATAATGTCTCGATTTGATAAATCGGGGCGTGACAACTAAGACGTGAAATCCAATACATAATCGATTACAAAGAATATAATTCCATTAATCGTTTGTTCCATCTTGCGATGTTGGCTGAGAAAGAGCTATAGGGAAGACAGATGTCAAAGAATAATTTTAGGGGTACGGCTACCTCGAAACCTTCCATGGGTTACACTAAGACCACCCCAACCACCTTGTTCCGGTCTACTGCCCCCTTGACTGATAGGGCTCATTCAGCAGCACCAACGCCATCAACAAGAGTACCCGAGAAGAGTAAGTCGGTTCAAGCACCAACATTGGCAAAAAGTTCATCGTCAGTTGTTTTCACCGAATGAACTAGAGATATTCAATACTTCAAATGCAAGGGTTTGGGGCATGTGCAACGTTATTGCCCAAACTAGAGGGTGTTGGTTGCTACCGAAATTGGTGAGTACACTAGTGCAAGTGAAGATGAAAATAAATTAGTACTTGGCACTAACTATGCAAGAAATGAAGATAATGATGACCCACCTAGCGATCAAGAATTCGAACAAATTGGGGCGGCCGACACGAGCAAATATTTGAGCATTGTTGCACAACAAGTGCTAAGTGCTCAAATGGTGAAGGCGGAACAGAATAAATGCCACAACCTGTTTCAAACAAGGTTTGTTGTTAAGGAGAGAGTGTGTCATGTTGTCATCGATAGCGGGAGTTGCAACAACCTTGTTATCTTTGACCTAGTCGAGAAGCTTCACTTGCCTATAGAACCACACCCACACCCTTATTACATTCAGTGGTTCAACTCTTGTGGTAAGTTGAAGGTAAGTAAAGTTGTAAGGATACAATTTTTAGCACCCATGCAAATTTTGATGTAGTACCCATGCAAGCATGTTCTCTGCTTTTGGGTAGACTTTAGGAATATGATAGAGATGTTTTGCATCTTGGTAGACCTAACACATATACTTTGTTAGCTACTAGATATGAATTTTCTGAATTAGATGTCATGGCTCTATTTGTTATGCTCTAACTTGCAAAAACATTTTCTTTACGCTTGACGTTTTATCGACCTCTTTACCATCTATTATTGTTGATATGTTACATGAGTTTACTGATGTGTTTTCGAGTGAAATGCCCCCCGATACTTCCACCCCTATGGGGAAGTGAGCATTAGATCGATCTGGTTTTGGGAGCCTCATTACCAAACCGAGCGCCATACAGAACCAATCCTGATGAGACTAAGGAGATTTAGCATTAAGTGCAAGACCTGCTTGACAAAGGGTACGTGCATGAAAGTCAGTCCATGTGTTATTTTGGTTCCTAAGTTATGGCGTAAAAGATTACACTAACAGGTTCTCTAAGATCAAGAACAGACAAACAATGAGTTCGTGTTTAAGAACTATCTCTAGCCTCTGAATGGATAATAGCTTAAGTAGTCTGAATATGTGTATTAGAATAGCTGAGTATTCGATCCTTATTACAAGGTAAGGAGGGGTATTTATAGGAAAAAACGTCTAAGGAAAAGACCTATTTACCCCTTGATTACAACCGACATAGTGGAAACTATTCGGTACCCTGAACAGGGTTAAAATGGTAAAATCTACCCGAAGCAAGTAGATAAGCCAAACATCTTATCAATCCTATCGCTTGGCTCCGAAGCCTCATATCTTGCGGAGGGTTCCTTCGGATCGTAGATCGAAGCACCCTTTGGCTTAACGACTCCTCCACCTTCGAGCATGAGCCCATCAGCTCCGAAGCTGATAAGTCCTTTTGAACTGTTAATCTCTAAGTCCTGAAAGTGAAGCATTTCCCCCAACAGTAGCCCCTCGAATACGCCTCTCCGAATTTGACCTGTATAGAAGGAAGGCAGTATACGCAAGGAACATTTTCATATTCTGAGACTTAGAGAAAGTTGAACACATTACAGTCTTTCAGAGGGTCTTTGATCCGAGGCGTTCGGACCACGGCTTCGAGTCCCCAACCACCGTGTGAACGCTTCATGGGAAAGAGAACAGTTACAAAGTCCAAACGTCATGAAGAGCCGTTTGATTAGAACTGTTACTATGCAAGTAGCCGTTACGCTCTATAAAAGGTAACAGTCGAAATTTACGACGGACTCACACTGTTCCTCTCCCTGAGCCCACCTGCCAGCGATGGAAGTCGAACCTGCAGTGTGAATGCAATCGAAGCACAGCAACTAGCAGACGGTTATAAAAAGGGAATTGGAATTTACCCAGAACTTTTTACCGTGCCTAGCATTCGCGACTCACTTTCTTCAACCTCCAATTCTCACAACTTCCCGAGCCACCAAGCCATGGCGAGGACTAGACACACCGTGCTGACGGCGGCGGGCACCCTGGCGCAGAGGTAAGTGTGGGCAGCTTCGGCCGTAGCAGCAATGGCGGGAGCTCCGGGCGATGCCTGGCCCAAGAACCACCGGGAGCTTCGCCCACCATCCAAGAAAAAGATCCCCCACAGTTTCCTCATCGGCCAATCTACAAGCACTGCAGAATCCATTGAAGAGGTCGTGGAAGGGAAGTTGGGGACCGGACTGCGGACTCGAGTCCCCGGACCGGAATCAACTCCACGGCCACGAAGCGAAGAGGTCGTGGTCTTCGAGGCCTTCTTTGAAGCAGGTCTGGGGCTTCTGGCTATCGACTTCTTATCCGAGGTACTGGACATGTTCCACATCACCTTGCCCTAGCTATCTCCTAATGCCATCGCCCGTCTGGCTGTCTTTGAATGGGCGCTTCGGGCCGAAGGGTGCGAGGGGCGATCGGAGGTCTTCGCTGCCACCCATGAAGCCATCTGCCAGCCGAAGCCACAAGATGGCCCCGAGGACACCAAGGTGATAATAGCCTTCAGCAGTGTCAACTTCCAGCTGCGGAGGGAGCACGCCCAGCATTTTCTAGCGAAGGCCATCAACGACCGATGGTACACTAACTAGATCCTTCGATGGTTCTACGCCGAAGTTGGAGACGACTCCCCTCTCGCTGGACCCCTTTAGGAGATCTGGTTCCGGAAGGAGGCGGAGGTTACCCCGAACCCTAGCCTGCTCTCAACGCGGCTAGGGCTACTGACTTCAGTGGCTAGCCGCATGAGGATGCGCGATCTTGCCGAAGAGTTCATTGCTCTTCGGATTCCACCCCTTGGGGCAAACTGGCCGATTGTGTTTCAACAAGCTTCGGAGGGTGAGCTCCGAACTCTAGGTAAGACTTCGACTCTCCTGCAATAATATGTTAGATAATGAAAATAACATACTTATAATATGTTACCCTTTTTTCAGCGGCTCCACTGGCGTTAGCCCCGGAACAGATAGCACAGGCCACCGAACGGGTCCTCGGAGCCCCTACGGTGGCTGAAAGGCAGAAGAGGTTGGAACTGGTGGGGAGCTGGGAGCGCTCCAACAGGGTGTGGGGAGCCCTCAGGATGGTGCCTCCTCCTCTGCCGGATTTTAACCCGGCCGGAGCGGCCCCTCGGAAGAGGAAAGTCGTCGCCGAGCCTCCGAAGAAGGCCGGCAAGACCCCCACCAAGAAGAAGAAGGTGGTGAAGATCCCTCCTCAACTGACTCCTGCTTCGTCCGCTTCGTCCTTGGGCATTCGGAGCTCGGCTTCGGAGGAGTCCGGGAGCAAAGGCTCCGACGTCAAATTGGCGAAGGACTTCGAGAATTACCTCTTGGAAGGCGACGAAGACGCGACAGGGGTCCCAACCGAAGCTTCTGCTCGAGAGGCTGCGGAGGTAGATACGGCACACACTCCCGTGCCCACCATCGTGAGCTCGGAGCCGGATACCGTCGCCCCCAACTCACCCGTAGCTGGGGTGATCACGGCGGAGGTTGCAGTTCCTGCGGACGCTACACCGGAGAGGACTTCGGGGGATGACCTCGACGAGATTCTCCGGATGTATGAAGTCTTGGAGGACCCGACGATTCTACCTCATGGTGCCTCCGAAGGTACACTTCGAATCTCTTGCTTCGGTCAATTCCTGCAACAATTTTTACTCGTAAATGTTCATCAAATGTACATCAAAGGGCAACGAAGCCCCGGCTGCACACGAAGCTCCAGCCTCTTCGGGGGTTGCGGTTCTGATGGACGCCTCGACTCCACTGGATGCCACGGCTCCGGTGGCCGGGGCCGTTTCCGCCGGTGCGACTCCGGTGGTCGGGGCCATCCCTGCCGATGCAACTCCGGTGGCAGGGGCCATCCCTGTCTACGTGGCTCCAGCCGAAGGGGTAGCCGCCGAAGGAGGAGCTACCTCCGCTGGAGTCGAGCCTCCTGCTTTCGTGCCGGGAAGGGGCAAAAGCATGTCAAGCCTCGGACTCCCTCCCGGCCGGACGATGACACCCTCTTCCAACGAGCCGTCAGCGAGCAACTCGGAGGAAGAGGCGACGACAGATGATCGCCAAGCTCTGTCTTGGCTTCCTCTACTGGCTCCTTTTTTGGAGCAGAGGACGGGCCTCCGGGCGCTCTTGGGGCCTTTGGCGGAGAAAGGCCAGGAAGTTGCCAACTCCGACTTGGTCTCCGTTTTGAGCGAAGCCAGGGCCCCAGAGCTCAACATGGCCCTCGAAAGGGCTACCCTTCAGGTATAAGAAGTACCGCAAATATTTTTAATTAATAAATGTAAATACCTGGTACTTACTTGTTCCTCTTGCAGCAATTTGTCCTTGCTAGAGCGGCAGCGACTTCCAATGAAGTCGAAACTAACCGGCTTAAGAGGAAGGTTACCACCCTCCACTCCGCGCTTAAAGGCTCCGAAGAGAGAACACTTTGGTTGGAGGAAGAGGTTCTTGAAGAACGGAGGGCTAGGGCCGAAGCCGACGAAGCCCTCCGACTCGAAAGGCAGACCAGCGACACACTCCGGACTTCGGCCCAAGAAGCTGAAGCCGAGTGCTTGGTGCTCCGAGCGGAGATTGAGAAGCTCTGGCAGGCGGCGGCCACTTCAAGCACCCAACTGGTAGAGCTTCAAGGCTCTCTTAAGCAAGCGATGGCCCAGAAAAGCTCCTTGCTGTCCCAGATGGCCGAAGTGTCTGCTACTGCTGCGGGGCTGGAGGCGGCAGAGAAGAAGAATGTTATTATGGCAGAAGGCACCTTGGATGCCCTTCAGGGTACCTTGGAATATTTTTGCACTATGTGCCATTCGCCTTCTGCTGCAGCCAGCGAGTCCCTTGACCGGAAGTTGAAGAAGATTCAAGTGGCGACGTCGCTGATGATGGGCTCTGGCATCCGGTACGGAGAGATCTCCGGACAGTGTGCTGGAATAGGAGTTCTCTGTCACCTCAAAGCCCTTCAAATTCCTATTGCCCCGGTCAGGGGTTCGACCCCCGGAAGCTTTGCCTCCGAGGGCTTGTTGCATCCTTCGGTAGATGTAGCCTCGGCTTGGGAAGTTTTCCGGTCAACCTGGAAGACGGACCACAAGGCTGCAGCTAAAGCTTGGATCGACGAGGCCCGTCGGCAGAAGCAAGCACAAATGAGGTCGTCGCTTCTAGCCTCGCCGGCTCCGACACCTCCTGCTCCGCCAACCGACCCGTAGGTCTAGCTCATAGGGCACTAGATTATGTATAAGAAATCTTGTAAAGCCCCTCGCATTAATGAAAAGTTATAAACAAAAGACTTGTTTGGGTGTTTTATCTTTTAGGTTCTATCATGCCTTTCGGAACCTAACTTCGAAATATTGGAAATTAACGAAGGGCTCCGGAAGCAGTGGTCAATCCTTGAGAGCCTAAGGCCTTACCGCCGCTCCCGTTTCTCTGTTCCTCGCGGAGATAAGGGAGAGGTAACCCTCGAAGTTTTCCAAGAAGTCCTATCTTACATCAAGGAAGAGGAAAAGGAGAAGGCCTCTTCATCCTCCGAACATATAGATTGGTCTGACTCAGAGTATCAGGCCGAAGACCCTGCGGAGGCTAACTCCGAAAGACTTCTGACTTGGGCCGAGCTTCAAGAGGAGCAGAAGAAACTGCGAGCTTCGAAGAAGAAGAGAAGTACTCGAACCAAAAGGACAATCTCGGTGGCTTCGAGCTCCAAAGGACAAAGTAGCCGTAGAGGTAGCTCTAGAGGCCGACAGGGTCTCCGATTTTACTTAGGCTTGGATCAAAATTTCTCTTAATGTAAAAGTATGATAAATTAATATGAATTGCACCGGAAGCATCTTGTTTGTTCTTTACCATCCTACCCCTCCTTGTGGGCGGGGGACCATACGCATTGCAAAAAAGGTCTATCGGTCACAATGACGTGCACAACAATCCGATGCTTCGCACAATACTTAATAACCATATTTTACCTTTTCGTAGGGTTCTTCGAACATAAGTTCGTATTATGATTTTTGTAAGTTTCGGAGTTGAATCTATATTTGCAGGCTCTTATACTAGTCGCTTAGGACTTTAAAAGTGTCTCATTGGTCAGAGCCTTTAAACCTTATTGCTTGGTCACCTTCGACTCTTTTATAGATGCTTCGAACCCGTAGGGTGGAAATCTGTTTATCTTTAAAGTCCTTGGACTCTTCTACGGTTCCTAACAAGCTAGAGCCTGGAATCCGTAGGCTGGCCACCTTCGGCTCTTTTACAGATACTTCGAACCCGGAGGCCAGAAATCTGTTCTTTTAAAGTCCTTAGAATCTTCTACAGATCCTAACAAGCCGGAGCCTGGAATCCGTAGGCTGGCAGCGAAGCCCTTGAACCCATGGTTCGGAGGCTGTTGCCCGGGTCCTTAGAAAGATGCTTGACTCCACAAGCATCTCCGTCCTCCTGATGCGTCTACCAGGAGTAAGGGATATTCGAAGAGCAAACAAGATTCGACCCTCCACTTTATTTAGAAAAGGAAATTTTACAAGTGATTACAAGGAGCCCCTAAGCGTAGTAACGCTTAAGGTGCTCCGCATGCCATGCATGCTTCAATTCTTCCCCTTCTAAATTAGCTAATTTAAACGATCCGGGGCGCCCTGAGTGTAGGATAATATATGGTCCTTCCCATTTATTTCCTAGCTTCCCCGGGGCTATTACACTTCGCAAGACTAAATAACCTGGTCTAAGCTCGTTCAGCTATATCTTCGGGTCATACCATGTTTTTGTTTGGCCTTGGTACTTCGTCAGATTGGCGACAGCTCGAAGCCATGTTTCTTCTGACAAGTCCAGCGAAGTATTCCTCTCATCTTCATCTCCGGGTTGCACTGCATGAAGGGATCCACCCCTGAGCTCCGTAGGAGTCATGGCCTCATCTCCAAATAGTAGTCTAAATGGGGTAAAGCCTGTGGACCTGGCTTGAGTGGTTCTAATGGACCACAAGATCTTGGGAAGCTCTTCGACCCATAGCCCCTTGGCCAACCCGACAATCCTTCGATTCAGACCGGAGAGAATGTTCCCGTTGGCTCGCTCGACAGCTCCATTGGACTATGGATGGCGCACTGCTGCGAAGCATAACGTAATGCCCAGTTCTTCACAAAATTCTTTGAATGTGTCAGCTTCAAACTGGGTTCCATTATCTACCGTTAGCTCCCTTGGCACTCCGAACCTGCATATAATATTTTGCCAGAAAAATTTTTGCACATTCCTTGAAGTGATAGCAGTCAATGGTTCTGCTTCGACCCACTTTGAAAAATACTCGATTGCTACCACTGCAAACTTCAAGCTGCCTTTGGCCATTGGAAAAGGGTCTATGATGTCCATTCCCCACCGAGCCATTGGCCACACCGGGGCAATAACTTGAAGTGGTACTGGCAGACGGTGGCTTCGTCTTCCCATCCATTGGCATCCTTGGCAGGTTCGGACCAACTCCTCTGCATCTCTTACAATTGTCGGCCAGTAGAGCCCCTGCCGAAGTATTTTGCCTGCTAGAGCACGAGGGGCTAAGTGGCTTCCACATAAACCTTCATGAATGTCCCGAAGTATGTCTTGGCCTTCGGGTTGGGAGATGCACTGGAGTAGAGGAGAACACACTCTGGCTTTGTACAATATTCTGTTGACAAGCTTATAATTCCAGGCCATTGCTTGTAACCTTCGGACATTTGGACCCTCTGAAGAATCTGCGCTACCTTGCAAGATATCCATTATCGGAGCCCGCCAATCTGCAGCTGGAATGCAAAGGACTTATGCGGAGGGTAATTGATTGTTTGTAGGCTTGACTATTTCTTCATAGAAAGCACCCTCCGGGAGGTCCAATGCTCCGGCTGCAGCTTTTGCTAGAATATCTGCGAGTTGATTATCTGCTCGAGGGATACTTCTAACAGAAAATCCTTTGAATGCTGCTTCAGTCTTGCGGATTTCTTCGAGGTATTGCGCTAGATGCGGGTTCTTTTCTTGAAAGCTCTTGTCAACATTCCCCGCGACGACTTAGGAATCTGTTTTAATTATTATCCTTGCTGCTCCAAGTGCCTTTGCCTTTCAGAGACCTAGCAGGACCCTTTCGTATTCTGCGATATTATTGGTGGTCTTAAAGTTGAGCCTCGCATAATACATGGCCTTTTGCCCTGACGGTGATATGATGACCGCTCCAGCTCCAGCACCAGATGCCTGATAAGCTCCGTCAGAAAATATTGTCCATAGACCTTCGGAGGGTTCCTCCGGAGCCCAAACTGCAGATGGCGTCCACTCTGCTACAAAGTCAGCTATGATTTGGGATTTGATAGTTGTTCTAGCCGTGAAGGAAATTCCGAAGGGGGCTAGCTCGACAGCCCATTTTCCGATCCTACCTGTAGAATCTTTGCTTCGAAGCATATCACCAAGAGGGTACGAGGTAGGAACGATTAGGTTATGCGCTAGAAAGTAATGCCTTAGCTTCCGCGAGGCCATCACTAGGGCATAGGAAAATTTCTCGAGCTCAGAGTATCTTATCTTAGCTCCGGACGAATCTTCTGAAACAAAATAAACTGGGTTCTGCACCAGCTTTCCCTTAAGCTCAACTTCCCTGACCAGTACTGCACTTACTGCGGAGCCTGTTGCTGCAAGATAAAAGAGGAGTGTTTCCTCCGGGAGGGACACAGTAAGCGTTGATAGGCTTCCGAGGTATGCTTTGATATCATCGAAGCTCTTCTAGCACTCCGGCGTCCAAATGAAGCTTTCGGACCCCTTTAGGGCTTTGAAGATTGGGAGGCTTCGTTCTGCTGACCTGGCCAGGAATCTGCTAAGAGTTGCAAGGCTTCCTGCTAGCTTCTGGACTTGCTTCAAATTTTCTGGTGGAGTCATTCTTTGCAGTGCACTTATCTGCGTTGGGCTAGCTTCAATTCCCCTGCTCGAAACTAAGTACCCTAGCAGTTTTCCTGCTTGCGCCCCGAATATACATTTTTCAGGGTTGAGGCGTACTCCACATGCTTAGAGGCTCTCAAACATTTCAGCTAAGTTTAGTGTATGCTGGTGCTTTTGAGCACTTTTTATTACAATGTCATCCATATAGGCTTCGACATTCCGGCCTATTTGGTGACCTAGAGCTTTAGCTATTAAACGTGAAAATGTGGCTCCGGCATTCCGCAAGCCAAAAGGCATTCTTACATAACAAAATACCCCGGAAGGAGTTATGAAACTTGTCTTGGCTTCGTCTTCACGCTTTAGCCAGACTTGATGATACCCAGAGTAAGCATCGAGGAAGCTTAGCAATTTGGAGCCGGCTGTGGAATCCACTAGCTGGTCTATTCGGGGCATAGGGTAGGGGTCGCGCGGGCATGCTTTATTTAATGAAGTAAAGTTGATACACATGCGCCACTTGTCCGAGTCCTTCTTTCTTACAAAAACGGGGTTTGCCAACCACTCGGTATGGGCTACCTCCCTGATGATGCCAGCCTTTAACAATTTTTCTACTTCGATCTTGGCGAGGCCTGCCCTTTCCGCAGACAGTTTACGGAGCCCCTTGCGCACGGGCCTAGCCTTCGGGTTGACGAGCAAGTTGTGCTCGATGATACTCCGATCAACCCCAGTGATGTCTTCATCAGTCCAGGCAAAGACGTCCAAATTTTGCTTGACGACTTCTTCCAACGAGGCAGCTATCTCTTGGGATAGCCCCTTGCCGAACTGTATTGATTATTCTTTGCC
The DNA here is from genome assembly GCA_019279435.1 of Zizania palustris. NCBI lineage: Eukaryota > Viridiplantae > Streptophyta > Magnoliopsida > Poales > Poaceae > Zizania > Zizania palustris. Next base: position 86,859,621 of record JAAALK010000287.1, on the reverse strand, counting down.
ATCCTTTGAAATTATCTTCATCATGATATCACCTTCCGGGCTTGGTTTAAGGGACAGCCCCTTCGAAGAGTTCGAAGCCTCCAGAACCTCTTCTGCGTACTCCGTCACACTGTGCACTTGACAGGGGTCCAACGGCTGGCCGTGACCATACTCCATCCTTCGGGCTATAGCTTGGTCTCCTGAAACAGTAAGAACTCCAACTTGCGTGGGCATTTTGAGACAGAGATAGTTGTGATGCGCTATAGCTCTGAATTGGTTCAGCATCCCTCGCCCAAAGATTGTGTTGTAAGCATAGGGGGCGTCGACGACGTCGAAGATCACCTCCTCCACCCTGGCCAAAGGCCCCTCTCCGAAAGCAACCTCGAGGCCTATTTGGCCGAGGGCATCGAGAGGCAGACCTACGAAGCCTTGAAGTGGCCGAGCTGCTGGAAGTAGATGCTTCTGAGGTATGCACATTTGATCGAAGGCCTGGACAAAAAGTATGTTTGCGGAGCTCCCGCCGTCCACCAGGATCCTTCGGACTTCAACCCCTGCTATATCTGCGGAAATGACCAAGGGGTCAGCATGGGGAAACTTCACCCTCGCGGCATCACTGGCAGTAAAAGAAATGGGCACATGAGACCATTCTGGCATTCCTTCCACGGAACTCGAGGTTCCAATGTGCCCTACTTCGCGGACGTATTCACGCCACTGCCTCTTGGACATGTTACCGAGGGTCCCCCCTCCAAAGATGGGAAGGACTACTCGCTTGCCGCGGTCTTGGGGGTCTTCCTGCTTCGGTGGTGGCATAATATTGGCCACCGGCAGTCGCATGTGGGCTTCGGGGACACCGGCTCGGGCCACAATTTGCACAAGCTCCGATCGTGCCGCTGGAGGGGTTCGATCCGAAGTACCCCGCCCGGTACTTCGTCCTAGGTACTCTTTCTTGAGGCTTCGGCGCTCCAGCCCTAAAGCCTTGCGCCTGCTGATAATTGGCAGGTGCCTTCGGAATGGAGGGTGTGATGCTTAATACCTCCGAACGGAAATGCTTCTTTCCTCGCCTGTGATCGCTGAAGCGATTGTCTTGAGGGGGTTGCAGAGAAGCTGAGGCTTCGGGCTCCGTCTTCACTTCTCGGAGGGCAGGTGCGGGTGCTTCGGCTCGTCGAAGGTAGCCCTCCTCCGCCTTGGCGTACTGTTCGAAATATGCCATCAGATGTGCCATAGATGACACAGGCCTCCGATGGAGCTTGCTGAGGAGATCGGGGTTCAGCACCCCTTCGCGGGCGGCATCGACTACCGAAGAGGTAGACAGGCCCTTGATCTGCGACTTAGTGTGAGCGAAGCGCGTGAAGTATTCCCGAAATGTTTCTCCCGCTCGCTGCTTCACCTGGAACAAGCTCTCTGTCGACATTGGAGCCACAAAGGTACCCTGGAAGTTTCTTACGAACTTCCTCTTCAACTACTCCCACGATCTGATCGATCCTGGCTTCAAGGACCAGAACCATCGGAGCGCCACACCTTCGAGAGTGAGGGGGAAATACTTTGCCATAGTGTTGCACACCCCTCCGCTTGCTTCTATCGCCAGGGTGTATGAGCGAGCAAATTCTCAAGGGTCTGACCCGCCGGAGTACTTGTGCAACTTCGAGGCCTTGAATCTGGGATCGAAAGGCACCCTTTGCAAGTCCGAATGTAGCGGAAACTCATCGTCGAAAGATGCGTTCTCAGCCTCCTCCAGGACTTGAACAGCTTCGGGAAGATTGCGAGCACCACCATCTTGGGGCCCTTCTGGAGTCTCGGTGGAGGCTTGGGAGCGGAGGCAACCAGCAACCTCTTGCCTCCATCTAGCCACTTCCTCCTGAAGTCGGGCTATCTGAGTAGCTTCGGCACCAGGAAGGTCTTCGTCTTCGTCGGAGGGTAGCTCCGGGTCTTGGGAACTTACATAATCAGTTTGGAGCACCGTAGGAGGAGCCCGAGGGCCTCTGGGCACTCGACGCCCCGTGGCGCCCTCGGGAACCGTTGGAACAGCTGAGGGTCTGGCTCCGTTGGTCCGAGGGGACCTTCGGAGAGGACCCGAGGCTTGGCTTCGCTTGGGAGGCATAGCTAGTAACGGAGAGGTTCGAAGACCGAGGACTTCGATTGGTCTGAGAAGGCGAGGGAAGGCCTTCGAACCGCACTAGGAAGCCCCTTACCGAAGGGTGCGCGGAATCTTGAGACTCCGAGGCTCCCTCCGTAAGTGCTCTTCGAAGTGCAGTCAGCAGTAGAGAACTAGCTTCTAGAACTAGGCTCCCCACGGACGGCGCCAACTATTGGCGTAAAAGATTACACTAACAGGTTCTCTGAGATCAAGAACAAACAAACAGTGAGTTCGTGTTTAAGAACTATCTCAAGCCTCCGAATGGATAATAGCTTAAGTAGTCCGAATATGTGTATTAGAATAGCTGAGTATTCGATCCTTATTACAGGGTAAGGAGGGGGTATTTATAGGCAAAAACGTCTAAGGAAAAGACCTATTTACCCCTTGATTACAACCGACATAGTGGAAACTATTCGGTACCCTGAACAGGGTTAAAATGGTAAAATCTACCCGAAGCAAGTAGATAAGCCAAACATCTTATCAATCCTGTCGCTTGGCTCCGAAGCCTCATATCTTGCGGAGGGTTCCTTCGGATCGTAGATCGAAGCACCCTTCGGCTTAACGACTCCTCCACCTTCGAGCATGAGCCCATCAGCTCCGAAGCTGATAAGTCCTTTTGAACTGTTAATCTCTAAGTCCTGAAAGTGAAGCATTTTCCCCCAACACTAAGAAAGATGGAAAATGGCGCATATGTGTTAATTGTAGAGCCATTAATAACATAACTATCTAATATTGTCATCATATTCCTAGGTTAGATGATATGTTTGATGAATTGAGTGAATCTATTGTGTTCTCTAAAGTTGACTTGCATAGCGGCTACCACTAAATAAGAATGAAATTGAGTGACTCTGTTTTGAGTCACTTCTGGAGGACATTATGGCAGAAATTGAGGACGAAGCTCCTGTTTTCCACATGTCATCCTCAAACTGATGGACAAACATATCATCGGCTACGCGGAGGGCTCCAAGGCCTATCGCATCCTCAACCCTATGACACAGTGTGTCCACATCTCGCATGACGTCATGTTCTACGCAGGCTGAGGCTGGACGTGGGGCAAGATGTTGGATGATGGCTTGACTTTGACAATCAGCGATTTCGTCGTCGACTACGTCTACTTCGAGGGAGCAAGGGGAGCTAGAAGCTTATCTTCACCGAGCTCACTTGCCTCAGCACCTAGCACACCATTAGCTCCGGCGAGTCCTCCACCACCTCCTGCACCAGCCACGCCCAGCTCTCCTACAACTCCAAGATCAGCATCTACAGCTTTGGTCCATAACGAGCAACGCATAGTGGAGTTCGCCACTCCGTTGTCGAACGACGAGGACCATGTTGATGCCTACCACGACGATGAGCCTTTACACTACCGCACCATGGATAACATCCTCAGTGAGCAACACATTCATAGAATGGTGCAACGTGACTTTGATGCGAAGCTACACCTAGCGCACAACGATGGCGAGCCACACTCCTTCGTTGAGGCGGAGGGAGACGTGGCTTGGCACGTCGCGATGCAACAGGAGATGAACGTCGTCGAGCGGAACCAAACATAAGTGCTGGCTAATCTTCCAACATCCAACGTGCCATCACACTTAAGTGGGTATGCAACATAAAAAAGATGAGGTCGAGGTGGCGGCTAAACCTATGACGATATATCACTCGATTCTCCTTGTAATTCAATCGAATATTAAAAATATCATCATCTTTGATCTTTGTTCTCTAACAAATTAAATCTAACATGAGATCACACACACGCAGGGTATACAAAAAATATATCAAGAAGTGTACAAGATTCCACCCATGTGTGAAAGAATGGATAGTCCAACCTGACTTTCCTTATCAAAACAATGACCAATCAATAATTTGTGTGGATTTTATGTTATGAAATTTATGCAAGGATTCACAAGAGACAAGGGGCTCAAGGTGAAAGATGTTGATGTAGGAGGACTATTCACATTAATAGCTGTTTTTAATCTAATAAGATGAGATTATAATGATTAATTTCTTCTATTTTCACGCTACATCTCAAACTATCGACAAATCAGTTATGACTATTGAAATCAATGCACTTCAATAACATGTCAAATTCATCAATGACCATGTCATTTATCCACCGGGCAAGTAAAATGTTCAAGCATTCTATACCCTCAAATACTAAGGACGCATAGAGATCAAAAATCTTCACGTAAAATGAAACCATAGACTGCTTATCCTTGTAATAAAAATTTCTCACATTCGAACCATATAAAATTTAATGTAAGCCATAAGTACAAATTTAACATATATGTACCCAAACCCTAAACCCTATAACACAAAAGGAGAAAAACTCATTGGTGGTGATTCATATTATAAACATGTCAATGATATTGCCTCCATGAGTGGCACTAAACCTGCCACTAATGACAATTTAAACCGCCAGTAATAACATTTTCTATAGTAGGCCAAGCAAGTAAGTACCTAACTAGTGAAAATCTAAAAAAATAAGGTGATTTACAACTAGAGTTTTACATTACCATCTAAGGCTACAATCTGGATTGTTTGAAAAAATTTCAAATTTCAGGAGTAGCTGTAGCTTCTAGAAGTTTCTCAAAATAGACCTTAGTATCTTCCAATGTAAATTATTGATCAAATGCACTAATAAATGAACTATACTTATAGCTGAAATTCAGTCCATTAATACTCTTAAAGTTCCGCCACTACGTTCTAAAGATTATGAAGCATACCCACAAACCGTCCATCCGCCAATGTCATACCGAAAGATCAGCTTTGGAATGAATGAAAGAAAAGATGCAAGTACATGCTTCCCGTCACTAGCAAAACCTTGAATTCTTTTTTCTTGGCCTGGCACAGGGAAATATACTGAATTCAGCATGCTTCCATTAGCTATATTCCAGAATCTGATACACCACCGGTTAGATACAAAGTGGTTCATTTAAAGCGTAATGCCAGAGACATAGGTAACATTTGGATTGCCATACAAATGGCCTGGGACATGATAAAAAGGTAAATCAAAATGCTATCCCGTTAATGAATTCAGCTGGGTACTGCAAATTTCATACAATTTCTACCAGAAGCCTGCAATGAATTAAGAAAATCAAAGATCACAAGTGAGCCTTATTTGATTTTTTTGTCATGTAGAGATTGTGATAATCACATCCTATCAAAATATCATGCAATTTATTTTCATATCTAGAGAACGAAAGAAATGACAGTATTGGCAATCAAGAAAGAAGACATGCACTTGTGTCATGAAAGATATGAAAATGCCACTAGTATTAATATTTTCAAACTGCATATATAGAATACCCACGTGTTGCTATAACTGCCTAAAGTTACTATTATTAAAAAAACAAGCCATCATGTACATCTTATAACTATTTCTTTTGTTTTTCTTGATCTAATATCTTCACCATTTTGTCCATTCAACAAAATTATAGCTTGTTTATATTATTAAGGAAATTTCTACAGAGACAACAAGCAATGCTTCTGTGGCTGACATGTAAAGGTATAACAACATAATTATTGAGGCAAATACCAGTAGTGTGTGTTTCAGCACAGTTGCTGTGCAGATATTGCTCCCACGGTCTCGAGAAAACACCAAGCGGACATGTGGAACAGTTTTCCAGCTCTCACCAAGAGCAGGCTTGGGAGCTCCATTCCCAGCAACCATATGGTTAGTTACCTGGAGTCAGTGCAGGTGGATGTCAAATTAATATACTATAAAATCTAAAATTAAAACACAAAAAATATCCTTTCTAAAAACTATATACATGACCATATTAAATCAATTAGTCAACTACATCTGCACACGTGCAAAGCAGTGTTTAAAAAATTGGCCACCTAGCACGCTAGGCATTGAAAGGTGGCTCACCACGTTGTTTACACTAGACATGACCTAATTAGGTGGTTTTCCTCTTAGGCAGAGCTAGATGGTCCTTGGCGGTGCTAGGCACAAGTAGAAAGAGCAAACAATGTCACGGGCAGGAAGCAGCCGGCATGGGCTGGCTAGGGGGTGTTGATAGGTCCAGAAGTGGGTTTGGCCTACCCATGAACAGTACCGTTGATACTGTAGCAGCTGGTCCAGTCAAAGAAGGAAACATTCTCTTAGAAATCAGGGGATCTGGCTAGAGAGGGGGTTTGGCCTACCCATGAACAGTACCGTTGATACTGTAGCATCGGGTCCAGTCAAAGAAGGAAACATTCTCTTAGAAATCAGGGGGTCTGGCTAGAGAGGGAAATGGGGACATTAGATAAGTATCAATTAGATATAGATTTAGGAGATCAGATATCTACCAATTAAATAGATTTGATTAGCTCTTAAGTTAGAGTCAGGATTTAGTATGTTATTTCCATTGTTAGATCAATTAGAGGGACTAGTCCTGCGGCTATATAAACAAGACCCCAATCAGGTGTTTAGGTGTCGAGTATTCAGTTAAGGCTTTATCTCCTTGTATCCCTACTTCCTCGTCGCGTCGCCATAACGGCGCCACCACGACGACGAGGTTCAAGCCTTCGACCAACTACCATCTTTTTCATATAAATTGAGAAGATTAATTCCTACCAATTCTGTAGAAATCCCTGTCAATGAGCTCTTAGGTTCTACTTCAGTTGCCATGAGCTCGCTAGCTAGCACCGGGTCAGGGACCGGAGTTGAAGAAGCTTTGAAGGCAATCCTCAATCAACAATCGTCAATCATGAAGCACTTGGACGCCATCGAGAAGCCGCAACCGATCCAACCCTTGGAGGAGAGGGTCACCGCACTAGAGGTGATCGTCTAGAATTCCGGAAGCCTACCTCTTCAGGCTACCGTCAATCAGGTGGAGTCCTCGCTACGCAACCAAGGAGGGGCGCTAGAACCGTCACCGGGCCAGCAACAACGATGTCGGCGACCATGGGGATCCCTCACCATGCCACCAGGGAAGTGGGCGCCAGAACCTTTGTAGGTCCGACAACGACAATGACGGTGGCCAGGGGATCCACCGCCGCGCCAGTAGGGAGGAAGGCGCCAGAATCTTCGCCAAGCCGATAGCAATGATGACGATGACCAGAGGGATCCACCGCCGCGCCAGCAGGGAAGGGGGCACCAGAACCATCGCTGGGTCGGAGACGACGACAGAGACGACCAAGACTATGATGTCGTGCCGACCGCCGACAAACTCGAATTTCCCAAGTTCGACGACACCGGCGACCAACTGACTTGGCTCAACTGGTACGACGAATCACCAGAGGGTGGCATTCATCGTGTTCTACCTCCTCGACAATGTCCGGCTGTGGTTTCATCGGATGGAACTCAATGGTGGGCACCCGACGTGGTCAACGCTCGCTTCGAGCGGCCCCCTCACAAACAGTCCAATTGGCGTTTTGGTCATGCTCAAGCGAATCAGGATGGTCGACGACTTCTACATGCACTTCATCACCCTCTCCTACCACGCGGTATGTTCACGTGAATAGTATCTGGTACTGTTCACATGAACAGTACCACCAGTACTGCAACAGTAGGTCTGACCAAAGAAGGAAACATGCTCTCAAAAATAAATGGATCTAGTTAGAGAAGGAAACAAGTCCAATGAGATTAGATGAGTATCAATTAGATATAGATTTGATTTCATCCCACTTGCTCACCCGTACTCGGCTGAATCAGTGGCACATGATTCCATTGTCTCCGACAAGGACCAGGTGTTCACCATGCTCTTTTGGCGTGAAATCATGAAGCTCACGGGTGCGAAGCTCCACGTGACTTTGGCATTTCACACCGACCCAATCTGATTGTCAGACAAAGGCGGCGAACAAAGTCATCATAATGTATCTTCATTGTTTCACAAGCGACCAACCCCACTAATGGCTATGTTGGTTGCCAGGGGTAGCTATGAAACTTGGATACGTGCTCCAAGCCACGTATCGGTATCTAGTGTGTATCCGGATACGGATACGTATGCGATACACCCCGATATGTATCTGCTGCATATCCGACTATTTTCTATTTTCCAAATAATTAAAATAATTCGGATACACACCTGATACGAGCGAATACGTAGCATGCGCGATTATTTCCTCTCCTCGTCCCGTTCAATACCCTCACAATGCTACCATGCAGTCAAGATCTGATCATGATGCATCGCCGGCTCAGCCGTCTTTCATCGCGCCACCGACCGCCATCACACTATCTCTCATGCAAGCGCAACCACGTGGATCTCGTTGCCTTGTCGGGTCTGCACACGCTAAGCTCAGGACCGGTGGCCACGACAGCAGGGACGAAGCTCGAACAGAAGTGACGACCAACGAGGGGCAGATCTCGGGCAAGGACGGTGGACAACGGGCCTCCTCAACAACCTCGTCGCTAGATTCCCCAAGAACCACCAGCTGAGTCGCCTCCAAGCGCATCCGCCGTCACCACGTCGCTAGCTATTCCGCACAACTCGAATCTCACCTAGGTCAGTTCTTTATTCTCTCGTCTCGTACAACCAAGAATTGGTTTTGGTGTAGTAGTTAACACTTAACAGAACCTGAGATTCAGCCGATGAGATGAATGTATGTTAGTATGTACATACATTTTTTTGTGTGGGTGGGTATATATATAATGTGTGTCTATTTATTTATTTATACATATATACATGTATCATTGTATCCATGTTTTTTGGAAAATGAAGTATCACCATATCGCGTATCTGTATCCGCGTAACATAGATGGGTGTAATACATCTACAACATTGTTTATCAGTCAACACTCAAGGATACCCCATTCCAGGTATACGGCCATGACCAACCTCCATCCGCTCCTACGAGTGGAGTCACGGGCTATGTAGCCCAGATACGTGGAAACGAATACGGATGCACGACACGGTGATACTTCGATACGACATTTTCCAAAAAAACATGGGTACAACAATACATGTGTGTATATATTGTGATGAATTGGCTGCAATCTATTCCAAAGGGCCTAAAGGGCAAATATGTACAAGAGAAGGGCCCAAAGGGCAATAGTACAAGAGAAGGAAAGCTTTACAAATAAGCCCTTATACAATATAGTATATCTCTAACACCCCCCCCCCTCAAGCTCAAGGTGGATCAACGACATTGAGCTTGGAAAGAAGAAAACAATGCTGAGCTCGAGTATGGGCCTTGGTAAGCAAGTCGGCAAGCTGAATCTCCGAGGGCACATACTGAAGAGCAACTATCTTGTTCTGGACAGCCGACCTAACATAGAAGCAATCAATTCCAACATGTTTGGTGAGCTCATGCTTCACTGGGTCCTGAGCAATACTGATAGCACCGATACTGTCACAGTGCACAGGCGTAGGGGAGGAGAGAGCAACACCAAACTCAGCCAAGAGCCACCGTAGCCAAGTCACCTCAGCAGTCATACAAGCCAAAGCACGCAGCTCAGCCTCAGCACTAGAGCGAGAAACAGCAGTCTGCTTCTTGGTCTTCCAGGCAATCAAGGAGGAACCGAGGAAGACACAATAAGCAGAGAGGGACTTGAAGTCTGAATGATCAGAACCCCAAGTAGCATCAGAGTAAGCATGGAGCTGAAGGGAGCTGGAACTAGAGAAAAACAAATGTCGGTCGATAGTGCCACGAAGGTATCGAAGGACGCGAAGGAGATGACTATAGTGGACACTAGTGGGAGTGGACATGAACTGACTCAGGATGTGAACGGCATAAGAAATGTCACGACGAGTGATGCCAAGATAGACAAGACTACCGACGAGGTGACGATAGTGAGTGGGATCCTCAAGAGGAACATCGCCGGTGGCACGAAGACTAGTGTGAAGCTCCATAGGAGTGTCCACAGAGCGGTGATCAGTAAGACCCGCACGATCAAGAAGATCATGAATGTACTTCCTCTGGGAGAGGTAGTAGCCGTTAGGTGTGGATGTGACCTCAATCCCAAGAAAATAGCGAAGAGGACCCAAGTCGGACATGTGAAACTGCTCACTGAGACGAGCCTTAACAAAGGCAATATACTCAGAATCATCCCCCGTGATGAGCATATCATCCACATAGAGAAGAATAAGGGTACGACCACGGGGGGAAGTGTGAACGAAAAGAGCAGGATCATGCTGACTAGCAACAAAACCAGCAGCAGTGACAACCGAGGTGAAACACTCAAACCAAGCACAAGGGGCTTGCTTGAGGGCATAGAGAGAACGGCGGAGACGACAGACATGGCCATCGGGAACAGGATAGCCAGGAGGTGGATGCATTCTTCACATCAAGCTGAGAGATAGTCCACCGACGAACAGAGGCCACTGCAATAAGAGTATGAATGGTGGTCCTATGCGCAACAGGAGCAAAGGTCTCCTCATAGTCACGACCATACTCCTGCTGAAAACCACGAGCAACAAGACACGTTTTATAGTGCTCAAGAGAGCCATCAGAGCGAGTCTTAATCTTGTAGACCCACTTGCACGAGATCGGAACAACAGAAGGAGGACGAGGAACAAGATCCCAAGTGCGGGTACGCTCAAGAGCAACAATCTCCTCAGCCATAGCAAACTACCACTCTGGATGAGCAATAGCATCTCGATATGTGGAAGGCTCAGAAAGAGAGTGCAGAGTATGAAGACTCATGAGGCACAGGGGAAGAAGAGGTGGAAGGTGGTGAAGGAAGCGGACGATGAGTATAGTGATAGAGAATGGGAGGACGTGGAGGTAGTGGTGGAGGAGGTGGTGAAGTGGATGGTGGTGGTGAAGAACAAGGAGGAGAGGATGATGACGAGGAGTCAGACGAAGGCCAAACTAAGTCAAGAAAATCAATCGACTCATGAGAGGAGGGAGCATCGGAGAAAAAAGGACGAGACTCATCAAAGGTAACATCACGGGAAACCCAAATGCGACGAGCAACCAGATCCCAACAACGATATCCCTTACGCTCGGAGTCATACCTAAGGAAGACACACCGGACCGACTGTGTCGATGGCTTTGTCCTCTCACGAGGCTGGAGAAGAACAAAGGCAACACAACCAAAGGAACGAAGGTGGCTATACTGAGGCGGTCGACCAAAGAGACGCTCAAGTGGAGTGACACCATGAAGAGTGATAGAGGACTGAATGTTTACAAGGTAAACAGCAGTAGATACAACTTCAGCCCAAAACTGAGGAGGAACAGAGGAGGCAAGTAATAGTGCCCGAGCAGTCTCAAGAAGGTGACGATGCTTACGCTCGGCCACACCATTTTGAGCATGGGCACCAGTGCACGAATACTGAGGAAGAGTGCCCTGCTCAGAAAGAAACTGATGAAGAGAACGAGATAGATACTCACCAGCAGAGTCAGCACGAAAAACACGAATGGAAGAGTCAAACTGAGTGCGAACCATCGTAGCAAAAGCCTGATAAGCAGTAAGCACCTGAGCACGGGACTCCAAGAAATATATCCATGTGAAACAAGAGAAATCATTAATAAAGATCACATAATATCGATGTCCCCCTTTCAAAACGAAGGGAGCAGGGCCCCATACATCAGAGTGAATGAGATCAAAAGGTCTAGTGGACACTGTCTGACAGTGTTCTAAAAATCGAATCTAGGCGGGCGCCTAGGCGGCAAAAGGCATTGGGCGCCACCCCAGCGCCGCGCGGAGGCCGGCTGGGCGGGCAGGGCGCCTAGGCGGGTTAACCGCGACCTGGGCGGTTGACCGCGGCGCCTAGGCGACCCAGAACCGTCAGCGGGAGGGGGCTAGGCGGCTAGTTCCGGCGGCGGGAGAGGAGAAGGCGGCCAGATTCGGCGACGGGAGGGAGGCGGACGGCTAGTTCCGGCGGCGGGAGAGGAGAAGGCAGCCAGATCCGGCGGCGGGAGAGAAGGCAGCCAGATCCGGCGGCGAGAGAGAAGGCAGCCAGATCCGGCGGCGGGAGAGAAGGCAGCCAGATCCGGCGGCGGGAGAGGAGAAGGCGGCCAGATCCGACGACAGGAGGGAGGCAGGCGGCTAGATCCGGCTGTAGGAGGGGAGAAGGCGGCCAGATGCAGCGGCGATAGGGGAGTAGGCGGCCAGATCCGGCAGCCGCTCTCTCCTCACAGCGAGCCCTGCACATCCTGCACTGCCGCCTCCTCCTCTTGCTTCTTCAGTTCTTCACCACCATGCAGCCAGATCCGGTTCTTCACATCCTGCAGCTTGACCGGAGGGGAAGAGAAGGGAGGGGAAATGGCTTCGGGTGGGAGAAAAGAAAAAACTTTGCCTGGAATGGATGGTTGGAACTAGCAAAATGAAGAAAAATGAGTTGGACCTAGGCGCCGCCTAGGCGCCGCCTAGGCGCTCCTAGGCGCTGGGTCGCCGCCCGACTAGCGCCTAGCGCCTTTTAGAACATTGTTGTCTGACTAGTAGAATACGGAAGTTGTATCTGCTTGCCAAGTCTACAACCCATACAAGAGAGGGAGGTATCACCAGAAACCTTCCCAAGAACTCCACTAGTAACAAGAGATGACAAACGGGACCCACACATGTGACCTAGACGATGATGCCACTGAGCAAAGCTAATGGAGGTGGAGACGACAAAAGGTGTAGCATCAACAGTAGGAGTCGAATAGCACGAAGTAGAAATGAGAGGAAGATGTAGCCAATCAAGCTCCCAGAGGCGAGGAGGATCATGGAGTCGGTGGCCAGAACCAACTAGAGTCCCGGTGCGATAATACTGAACAGAACAAGAATCAGAATCAAGAATGATACGGCAACCATGATCAGTAATCTGGCCAGCAGAAATAAGCTGCAAGTGAAGTTGAGGTACATGAGCAACAGACGGCACATGAAAATGGGAAGTGCTAAGAATGCCATGACGAGCAATAGGAAGAGGAGTACCATCAGCCGTCTTAACAGACACAGGAAAAGGAAGCGAACTCAAGGAACTAAGATGAGTAGAGTCATGTGTCATGTGAAAAGAGGCGCCAGAATCAAGAATCCAAGGTGACTGAGTGCTTGGCTGTGGTAGCTGAGGAGACTGAGCGGCGGCAAAAGATACCATAGTTCGATCTGAAGAGGCAACACGACGCTCCAGACGATCCATCCGTCTAGTGAGCTCAAGGACCCAATCCGGAGGCGGCTGAGAAGAACCTCGGGAACCACCTGAGGTACTCGAGCTGCCCCATCGGTGAGAGAGTCGCTTTCGACACTGCTCAATCTCGTGAGTCTTAGACTTGCAGTAGCGACAGAAGAGAACGGCAGTTGTGCCACCTTGAGTAACATGTCCTGGCGTTGAAGTAGGTGTAGAAGGTACAGGAATGGGAGGACAAAGAGCAGTCATGGCGAGAAACCCTTGCTTCTTCTCTTCTTCCTTTTTTTTGCAATCTGTCTCAAAAAACAGGGGAGGAGCTCTGGGCCTCTCTGCCCGTCGCGAGCAGAGGAGAGGAGAGCGGCCGGACTGCCAGAGGACCTGCAGGCGCAGGCCCAGAGGATGTGTGACGGCGTCAGGGGCGGGCCCGAGCAGGAGGACAGGTGGTCGCTGGAGCAACACGAGCCCACGCGCGGACGACAGGGCTCAGGCGCGGCGGCGCGAGACGACGAAGCTCAGGGGCAGGCCCGAGTGGGAAGACAGGCGCGTGGCGGCGCGACCTCACGCTCAGGCAGGCGCGTGGCGGCGCGAGCTCACGTGCGAGCAGGCGCGCGGCGGCGGGAGCAGGCGCGGCGAGGGCTCGCCGGCGGCGGGATCAGGAGGAGGGGAGGGGCTAGAAACCCTAGCTTTGATACCATGTGATGAATTGGCTGCAATATATTCCAAAGGGCCCAAAGGGCAAATATGTACAAGAGAAGGGCCCAAAGGGCAATAGTACAAGAGAATGAAAGCTTTACAAATAAGCCCTTATACAATATAGTATATCTCTAACATATATAACAACCACAAAAACATAATAAAGCAATTCTTAGTTCAAATACTTCAACATACAAATAGACACACACAACTAGATAAGTGTTCTTAGACAATAGCATCCTCACATCACAATACGATATAATTAAGTAGCAAATCAAGACAAGTTGAAGTATTCAACAATCAAACTAGAACTAGAGAACTGTCCATCAATCTACAAATTCAACATTCACACAGCAAGTGCACAAACAAGTTTAAGCCAGGATTGCAATTTTGACCTTAAGTTTTGTTGTTTTTGGATTTCTCTATCAATTAAAGCTCTGGACAGACTGCTTATAAAAAGTAACAAAACTGGGATTACTTTTATTTTAAAAAGCTAACATAAAATTTGGGATTACTTTTATTTTAAAAAGCTAACATAAAATCAAATCTACCCAATTGAAGATGCCAAAATAAAAGAACCAATGTTCATTCAAGAGAATGCTTTTTCACATGCTCGGATGGAGAATAAAACAGAAAACTTTTTCAAGAATTGCTCGGCTACTCTTGGAGGATGCACCTAATTGTATGGAGGATTCGTCGATGTTGTGGATCAGCTCTTGGTGGGGAGGATGTGGTGGCCGATGACGGCCCCAAGTCACATTGGCGCATCGAGCCGACAAAGCAAAAAGATCCACGCACAACACAAGAGTTTTCCTCTCACCTGTGACTCATAGAGTCTAGTCGTCTCCCTAATACATATCCGATTAAATTTATTTATTGGAAAAAGAGAAAATCACCGAATACACACTGAATACGTATCCAGTCATATCCAATAGGTATACGTATCCGAATGCGTATCAGATACTGATACGAAACCAAGGAGTATCTGCACTTCATAGATCCACTACAGTCATCTCCTTCGCATCCTTCGATACCTTCGTGGTACTATCGACCGACATTTGTTTTCTCTAGTTCCAGCTCCCTTCAACTCCACACTTAATCTGATGCTACTTGGGGTTCTGATCCTTCAGACTTCAAGTTCCTTTCTGCTTATTGTGTCTTCCTCGATTCCTCCTTGATTGCCTGGAAGACCAAGAAGCAGACTGTTGTTTCTCGCTCTAGTGCTTAGGTTGAGCTATGTGCGTTGGCCTGTGTGACTGCTAAGGTGACTTGGCTACGGTGGCTCCTAGTTGAGTTTGGTGTTGCTCTCTCCTCTACGCCTGTGCATTGTGACAGTACTAGTGCTATCAGTATTGCTCAGGACCCGATGAAGCATGAGCTCACCAAACCTGTTGGAATTGATTGCTTCTATATTCGGTTGGCTGTCAAGAACAAGATAGTTTTCTGGAGGTGCAACTGTGGTGGGTGGAGAAGGGTCGTTGGCAATAAGTGGAACTGAAATGGGTAGAGGGAGACACATAAACGATGTGGACTCTATGGGAGAATAGAATGGCTAGGTAGACTGGTTATAAAAGAAGGGACGGTTCTCATCAAAAGTCACATCACGAGAGATACGTATGCGACGAGAAGAAGGATCATAACAACGATAACCTTTATGCTCAAGACTATATCCTAAAAAAACACAATCAACTGATTAGGCTATCAACTTAGTTCGCTCACGAGGTGCAAGCAGAACATAGCACGTACACCCAAAAACACGGAGATGATCATACCTAGGAGGAGTACCAAAAAGTACTTCACCAGGGCTCTTGCCAGATAGTTTGGATGAAGGTTGTCTGTTAATGAGATAAACAGCAGTAGAAGCAGCTTCGCCCCAAAAATGCGAAGGAACAAAAGAGGCAATTGGAAGAGTGCGAGCAGTCTCTATGAGATAGCGATGTTTGCGTTCAGCAACACCATTCTGAGCATGGGCACCAGGACATGAGAGCTGAGCAAGAGTGCCCTTAGCGGTCAAGAACTGTCGAAAAAGATCAGATAAGTACTCACCACCAGCGTAAGAACGAAAAACTTTGATGGGAGTAGAGAACTGAGTAGGGACCATACGAGCAAAAGAATGGTAAATGGAACGCAACTAGGACCGGTGTTTCATAAAATAAATCTAAGTATATCGAGAATGATCATCAATAAAAATGACATAAAACTTATGACCACCCTTTGTAGCAAAGGGGGCAGGACCCATACATCTGAATGAACAAGATCAAAAGATCTAGTAGAATAAGAATTACAAGAGGGATATGGAAGTTGTATCTGTTTGCCAAGCTTACAACCCTTACAGTGAAAACTAGAATCGATAGATGTATGACCTAAACAACCTTTATTTATTAATGTAGATAAACGAGACCCACATAGATGACCAAGACGATGATGCCACTTGGCGAATGAAGAGGCAAGTGACGATGCAACGGATGACACCTGAGCAGCAGAAGCAGTGGAGGAAGGAAGCCTCAAGGTGTCCAAAACATAGAGGCTAGGAGCACCTCTACGGTGATGGCCAGTCCCAGTCACAATCCCGCTTCGACGATCTGAATAAAAAAAGATGAGTCATCAAATCCAACAAAACAGTTATGGATTGTGACTTCACCTACTGAAATGTGATTTGACCTACTGAAAGAAGGTTCATGGACAATTGTGGTACAAAAGAAACATTAGGTACAGAAAACTGAGAATTGCAAAGTGCACTGTTGAACCATAGAGAGCAATGGTCCCATCAAACGATCAAAGGCAGTGTAGTACTCATCTATGGAGAGGTCATTTTGCTGAAGACCATGAAGTCCTGTCATGAGTATGTAAGAGAGCTAGTATTTACAAATCGTCCGATTAATCGCGATTAATCGGCCCGGTCGTTTTCCTGGCTACGACTAGGTGTGACCCGACTAGAGCGACCAGAAATCTGGTCGTCCGACTAGTCGTCGACTAGTCGGCCGATTAGTGGCATTTTGGCAACCAAGATAGAAGGGCAACCGACGGGGAAGGCAGGGGCCAACCGAAGGAGGGCGCTGACGACGGCGCATGGGCCACGGCGGGAGGAGTGGGCCGGCGGCGGCATGCCTTTGAGTAGGAGAGGCCACCAGCGGTGCCGACGGGAGCAAAAGGAGAAGGCGGCGCCGGCGGGAGCGGGAGCAAGAGGAGAAGGCAGCGCCGGCGGGAGCTGCGGCGCGCAAGGGATGTGCAGCGTGCATGCTTCTGAGTTGTCTCTGTTCAGCTCTGTTCGGCTGTGAGGGAGGAGATCTGTGGCGGCTGTTTAGGAGAGGGGAGATGTGAGGAGCTAGGGTTGTGGCTGCTGTGAGGGAGAGGGGAGATGTGAGGAGTGAAGCTAGGGTTTAGTTAATGGGCCTGGGCTTTTCAATTTTATTTTTGGGCTAATAAGTAATGGCTGGAAATTTGGCCCATACCTGGATATTTATTGTCATATACTATATAGTGTATATATATATTATGTAAATTTCCTAAAATATATGGAATAATTAAATAGAACGACCAAAATCGACTAATCGCGATTAATCACGATTAGTTTTCTGGTCGGTACCATGGTGACTAGGTTCGACTAGGCGATTTGTAAACATTGAAGAGAGCACCACTATTCTGAACATACTGACGCTACAAATAATCCCACATCTCCTTAGTGGTCTTGTGATGCTCAAGACTCGTAATCAAGGACTCCTTCATACTTGTGACAATGGCACTCATAACTCTTTCATCATTATTCTGCCATGTCTTGACTTCAGCAGCACCAGAACCATCTTTTGACTTATCAATGAGTAGAGCATCAGTCAAGTGAGACCTCTCAACAAAGACTTCACAGAAAAAGCTCATTCTTGATAATTGTGACCATCAAGTTTGATAGGAATGGCAATTGCACTGGATTGAGACATAACAGAAGCAAACAATATTGATGAACAGTACCGGAAGCAGATAACCAGTACAGAGGATCTCTACTATGCAGTGCAAAACTGTAGAAGAGTAGAACAACAGATAACCAGTATCAGGCCTGGCAACACAGGCCACTATGTAGTGGCAGAGCAGCAAAAAAAGGGCGCACTTCACAAGGAGGGAGGGCTGGACGAGCCGCGACGGGCAGCAGTCGGGACGGGCCGTGACGACCGCGGTCGGGGTCGGGGATAGGCCACGACAGATGGAGGTAGACGGCCGCGACGGCGGGAGGTAGACGACCGCGACAACGACAGGAGGTAGACGACCGCGACGACGGCGGGAGGTAGACGGTCGGCGGGAGGTGGAAGCAGGGGAAAAAACAGATCGGGTTTAGGGATCCCTAACCCTAGCTCTTGATACCATGTGACCAATGATTTCAGATCGTCTAGTCGATACTAGTCATAGGGGCACTGACTAATCGATTAGTCGTGACTGAGCGCGACTAATCGTAGATTAGTCGTTGTCTAGTTGCTGGTCGACAACAATAGTGTCTAGGACCAACACACAATACATATAATCATGTATACATACATATGATTAAGTTCATGAAACACATTAGCACTATAGCATGAAGCCATGAATCATTAGCACATTAACAGCAAGTCATGAAGACATGAATCATATTACTCTTTATAGATCTTCACTACATATTTACTAATTTACACAATGAAATAACCTGTCAACATTGCATTATAGCAATATAGTAGCATATCACTCATAGTACTATAGCAGAACAACACTCATAGCACTATAGCAGAACAACACTCGCACTGCCCAGAACACACAACAGCACAGAACACACAAGTACACAACAGAAGTTTATACTGCCCAGGACACACAACAAAAGAAAGCCTGTAAAAGTTAGCCAGCAAACAAAGAGTGAGGATGAGATGGAAGAACAGGCTTTGCCGCCGGTTCTGGAGCACTGCCGCCGCCGGATCTAGGGCGCCACCACCCTCTCCGAGCCATAGGCGCGAACCTCCACTGCCGCACCCCCGGGCCAGGGTGTTGCAGCTGTCGTTGGATTTGGAACGCAGCCGCCCTCTCATTCCCTCTCTCCTGTTCTCGTGCACGCTGCTGCTTTCCTCCCCATGTTGCTGTTTTTCTCCCGATGTGTTGCTGGTTTTCTCCCGCTCGTGCTGTCACTTTTCTCCCACGCGGGCAAAGCTGCTTTTCTAATGTGTGCTCTCTGCTTTCCTGCGCGCGCAACCGTGCTTTTCCCGCCCGCCTTACTTCCGCCCGCGCGCCATACGAATTTTAACTGAGCTAAACAAATCGGCCATCCATTAGTCGGCCGACTAATCGTGATTAGTCGCGATTAGTCGGTCGATCAGGTTTCTAATCGAACTAGTCGGTCACCAGCCCCTAATCGCTCCAAAAATACCGATAAGGCCGACTAATCGCAATTAGTCGGCCGACTTGTAATCACTGCATGTGACTAACCTTGATTAGAGAGTACATAATCACACCATTAAAGGGAGGAGTGCAAGCGGGAGGTGGCGCCCTAGAGCATGGAGGTGGCGGTGCTTGGAGGGAAGCAGCGGCTAGAGGGAAGCGGCAGCGCCTAGAGGCTGGAGGCGGCGGCAACTGCAACTGCCGCTCTTTTCTCCCGTGCGCTACTCTTTTCTCCCGCGCGCACTGCTCTTTTCTCCCACGCGCGCGCTTCTCTTTTCTCCCGCGCGCACTGCTCTTTCTCCCCCGCGCGCGCGCAACGCTGCTTTCCTGCGCATGCAACGCTGCTTTTCCCGTCGCGCTACTTCCACCCGCGCTCCTACGAATTTTCAACTTCCTAAACTAGTCGGCTAACTAATCGCAATTAGTCGTGACTAATCGGCCGATCAGAAAACTAGTCGAGCTAGTAGTGCATCCAGTGCTGATCGCTCGAAAATTTTCGATCAGGCCGACTAATCGCGACTAATCGCGATTAGTCGGCCAACTTGTAATCAGTGCTAGGAATTCCCAATTTGGTAAGTGGTAACATAAGTAAACCACTTGTTGGGGGGAAATAGTTTTACCCTAACAAGATCGAAATAACATTGTCTGTGAAGCCCTCCAGAAGACTGAAGCCCTTTAGAAGTTCGACGCTCTCTAGCCGGTCGAAGACTCCTCCAGCCTGCACGAATCAAAGCATCCAAGACTATCCAAGGGCCACTTCAAAACCACCAAGCTAAAAGTTGATCACGAGGCGATTGAGCACCGAAGCCTCCCTCTGAGGCCCTCCGGACTCCGGCTAGATGGTTATTGTAAGGTCATTATTTCTTTCAGATGCTTGAACTAGTATAAATCGACTTTGCAATATGTAGCCCTTCGAGGCTAAACGAACCTGTTAGCATAACTTTTATGCCATAACACCACTTAAACTAGTTTTCTCAAAATGGCATGATTTTCCAACGTGTTAAAAGAAGTTACTTCATATGATAGCTTGATGGATCAAAACATTTTAAAAAGTTGTTTGCAGATACACTCAACCCAAAGAGTACAGAGCAAATGCCAACAATTATTAGCAAACAAAATAGACTCAAGCAGAATTACCAGAACAGCTAGATTATGCTCGTCTGCTAACTTCTTGAGAATCATAGCCAATGATAGCATCATCGACCGCCCTGTTAGGTTAGTAATACAGGCACATACAAAAGGAAACAAGAAGTTTAGTTCAAACTAAACTTTACAAATTAATTATAACCCTCTAAGGAAGCAATCATGTTAGCAAGCAATGATTTGGAACTCCAATCATTAACAGAAGCACATCGAGTTTATGGAAAGCTCCAATTAACAATATGCCATTGTATGATTGCAAGTTAATAGCTCACAAGACATTTTTCTAAAGTTCCT
This sequence comes from Zizania palustris, assembly GCA_019279435.1. Lineage (NCBI taxonomy): Eukaryota > Viridiplantae > Streptophyta > Magnoliopsida > Poales > Poaceae > Zizania > Zizania palustris. The sequence continues at coordinate 86,839,017 of JAAALK010000287.1, read as the reverse complement.
ATCTTGCAAAATCAGATGTAATGCATCGCATCGCTTAGAACATTTCCATTGTACTTGCTACTTGACTTGTTATTTTAGGGAGCTTGCTATTCCTCTCTTCACACTTGCTACATCTAGCAAGCCAACCAAACTTGCTATTCTATTGAATGTTGAGCTTGTTTAATTATTTTTATTTTCTTTGCATGTATATAAATTGATAAAATATAGTTACATTCAAATAGAGAATCATATTTAGCAAGTACATTTAAGTGAATAGCAAAATAACAAGTTAATTTGAATAAGAAGACTTGCTATTGCTATGAATAGCAAGTCAAAAATAACAAGTATAATGGAGATGCTCTAACAAGTCAATCAAATTTGCTATTCCATTGAATATTGAGATTGTTTAATTGTTTTCACTTTCTTTGCATATATATAAATTGATTAAATATAGCTCCATTTGAATAGCAATTCACATTTAGCAAGTACATTGGAGTGGATAACAAAATAGCAAGCCAATTGGTATAGGAAGACTTGCTATTGCTATGAATAGCAAGTCAAAAATAACAAGTACAATGGAGATGCTCTTAGAGCATGATTTACTTCTTGCATAGCTAAGTGCTAAAGTGCACATGCATGTACCTTGTGGATACTTCCCACTGATGATGGGAGCAAGTAGAGAAGATATTGAGTCAATGATAAGCAAGCATATCTTGCTACTCCCATTGTTTACCTAACATAAACATGTGACGTGTGAGAGTTTTTTAAGGCAATTATTTCATACATCCCTTCACACTTACCTTTTTCTTCAATGACAATTCAACTTGATGTAGCACCTCGAATAAATTGAATATATCAAATATTGATTCACAAATGATGCTGCTCATGACCTTATTGAGTCTCACATGCTTTGGCTACAAGTCAAAATGTGGTAAATTGAAACAATTTAAGTACAATATCAAATTATCAAATGAGTCTTACTCATCATAGTAATCCAATATTCCAATCATAGTTATTAAGGCGAGGCGGTGAACTATCGCCTTACCGCTTAGGCAGTAAGGTGTAAGGTGAGGCGATGTTTTATACCCATAGAAAATATAGAATTTAAAAAAATATCAATAGATAAGTAGCAAATTCTAAATTGCTCACATATGAAAATCATTGCAAGGGATGATAAGGAGTCTAATGAGAAACGAAGTGGATCTTCACATTGGCAATGGAGCAAGAAATAATGCGATTTGGCACACTGCTATTATCTTTACCTTCAAGATTAGTTTTGGAATGAATAATTGTTATTGTGTTCCACTTTTATGTAAAAATGTTATTTTCATTTCATGTTTGCAAGCAAAAGGTTCTATCTTTGATCTATGAACAATTATTGTTTTATTTATTGTAATGATATTTTCTATAGACATGCAACAATGGTTAGTGAATTATACGTTTTGAATCTTTAAGCGCTTTTTATTTGAATCTCACATTTATTTGGCATTATGACTTAAGCCATACAAATGAGAAAAACATGAATAAGCTCCATAAAGATGGCTTTGTACTCTCGTTTGATTTTCAATCATTCAAGGCATATGAATCTTGTTTACTTGGTAACATGACAAGGGCACCTTCCACGGGTCATAGTGAGAAGGCAAGTGAGTTATTAGCACTTGTATATACTGATGTATGTGGAGAAATGAGCTTAATGGACAAATGATTTTCAATAATTCATAACATTCACTAATGACTTTAGTAGATACAACTATATCTATCAAATGAAGCATAAATCCAATTCATTCAAAAGTTCAAATAATTTTAGAATGATTTACATAATCATTAAGGCAACATAATAAAGTTTCAATGATCATATCATGGATGTGAGTATTTAAGCCAAGAGTTTGACAATCATTCTAAATCAAATGGGAAATCTGAATGGAGAAATCATACATTGTTGTACATGGTACAATCCAATGTTCTTAGGCGGTAAGGCAAGGTGTGGCGACCATAGTTGTGGTGTCATTGTATCTTGTTAAAGCGATGGTATGTCGCTATGGCGTTTTTTCCCTATTTGCCATAGCAACGCCGCACCATCATGTGGTGGACAAGGGTGGCGAGCAGCGGTGGCGACTAGATTCGGTGGGTGGCAGGTGGCAATGGCTAGATCCGATAAGGGCAGATGGCAGCGGCCAGATCCGATCGGTGGCGCGTAGTGCCGGCTAGATCCGACGAGCGGCGGACATTGGTGGTCAGATCTGGCAGGCGATGAGCGGTTAGAACATAGAGAAAGAGAAGGGAAGTGTAGAACTCCAAGCCATGCTCATGACAGCCACGCAACTCTCAGGCCAAAGACAATCATGCCACGCTCGCGCCCGCCATGGCATCACTGCACCCAGCCCGACCCTCGGTTTCACGGTGCCTCCAGTCTATCTAGTGGGCGGCAACGGTAGGTGGGAGGCGACAGGGAGGGGGATATCGGTTGTGGCTAGAGGTAGCCAGGCAACCAACATCAAGCGTCGACATGTCATCGACATCCGACCAGCCCTAGCGCAGGTCCCTCTCTCCGGCCGAGCTACAGTCACGCCGTGAGCAGGGACTCTATTTCAATTGCAACAAGAAGTCCGTCATTGGATACATAACCGACAATACAATCGCCTCTTCGTCATGGAGGTCGACTCAATTGGCGACGACGTATTGTCCGACAATAATCCAGATAACTTAGCATCTCCATGTCGACATGGAACGGACCATGACGGTATGTGCTACAATTGGAACCACTCCTCTCGTGGTGGCCTTGCTAGACTCAGGATTTATGCATAACTTCATCACGAAATCCATGGCAGCACCTGCGCCGCCTCCGCGCCCTCTCGGGCCCTCGCCAACCATGGAAGCCGACAACATCGCCATCTCCACTGAGTCGCTGTAGGATGCCCAATCTGTCATCGAGGCCCTCTCGACATAGGCCACACGGGCTTCTCCCGCTAGGGCTGCCTCCACCGAGGACGGATGCATAATAGCCAAGGCCACCCCCGCCGAGGTTGTCGTTCGTGGCTAGGTTCCTCTGCTGCCATCGCCCGAGGTCTTGATGCTGAGGATTGAGCCCGTTGCTAGACGTCGATCCAATCCAGGTGCTGAAGTGGTGCGATACTGGGTAGCCGAGATTGTGGGACCCACCTGAGAGCTTTGGTGCGTGCCAGGTCCATCCTATGGGGTCAGGTCTCCATGTCAGGCCGGTTCCTACTGGCTTCAAGCGGCCATCTCGATCCCAAATAGTTTGATTGTAACGGCGTCGATGCCTACTCTACAATCTTCGCCCGTCGCTAAACTGAAACTGCCACTCACGCCTGCGTCCAGGCTATGCATGCCCAGCACGCCGCCAACAGGCCATTAGAAGCCTCCGTCCCTAAGCAGAATGACCTTGCCTCCACTGCTTAGGATGCTATCATGAGGACGTTGCCAGGCGTGTCTTGGCGGGTAGTGATTGCGCCCGTACTTGTGAGTATACCACTCACGACGTCTAATGCTAGGATGACGTTCGTGCCTATTTCCAGCACAGCGCTACCGATGCCGTCGTTACCAGTGCCTACGTGGTCCCACGTGACGTCACCACCCATGCCAACGGTGTTGATGCCAACACCGGTGCCCAAAATGACACCGCCCCCACCTCCTCTGGTGCCGCGCAAGGCCTCCAGGATGGAGTCGCAACGCCTCAGCACCTCGGCAAGTAGGTTCTGCACATTCTCGTCAGCCTTCACCCCGGCCCGATCGGCACTAGTCGAGGCACTGGTGCTGGTCACACCCTTGTTGAATCTGCCTCAGAACTGAAGGCGATGTCACGGCCTAATCCAGATACATGTGGTTCCAGATACATGTGGTCTGACGGCCATCAACCTAGGGACCACCGCACATACGCGTGACAACAGCGTCGCCGCTGCCGATTGCAATTTGGTACTCCACCCCTGTCCCGACACCCGATTGCACGTTCATGGTGGCAGCCAAACCTGAGCGCTCTAATACCAAGTTGTCACGGGTCAGGATCCGTGGACGGAGAAGATAGCTAAACATTATGACTGATTTTATAACTGATGAATAATTAATTGAGGTCTTGACCGTCGTCGGCACGACGGAGCTACACTCCACATCGCACCGCCGAGGCAGGGATACAATAAAGAGGCTAAGCCTTTACTAAACACTTGATAAAACCGCTAGTGCATCAGCCCTGTTTATAGACACAAGGTTGATCTAATCTACAACTTTATTCTAACTGAATTAGACTCCTAACTAATCTGGACTTGGACTCTTTAACTAATCTGATTTCTAATTAACCCTTGCAGGCTGGACTTGCACGGTATTGTTCACGTGAACAGTACCCCGCGACATTGTTCACTGGCCTGATTGGGCTGCGGGTTGGCCTACAAGCCCCTCCTTGCGTGGCACGTGATGGTTTGTGGAGTGAAAATAGTTAAAAAAGAGAGAACAAGAAAAGAGATTCAAAGGAAAAGAAGAGAAGAAAAGAATACCTGAGAAAGAGAATGAGCAAGGTAGCACCAAAGTTTTAAATATTATAGAGTTTGCAAGACCTGTTCAATTGTGCATGCGTCCCAAATTCCTTTGTATCCTACACTCACTTGCTTAGACTAATTCTAGGACGAGTCTCAGCCACTTTGACAAGTAATTTAGACCCTTATTCAACTTTGTTAACTCTATTATTAAATTTTGCTACCCTTGCTACTATACTAGAAAGAGGTGGCAGGTCGAGGACCAAGGCCATGCCGGCGCGATGGCACCGTCGTGGACAAGGGCTGAACCCTACAGCGAACACAATCCCAAAAAGTCCCCCTTTCCCTTCTAGCCAGACTCCTGCTTATAGTACGCAGGGTGGCAACATGCATATTTTATTCCTTAAGAGAATTGGCAATACAGATTTTATTCCCTAATCACTAGAATCAATCACCCGAAATTAGCTCGCTCTTGTTGTGCTCGTGGCCTTGTTTCCCTGCTTTCGGCACTGGGTGTAGTGTAGCCCGAGCATGACAATATTGCCTTTCAAGATTCACATACTTCCAATCAATACAGGTTGATCCTTGTAATCACACCTCACACTCGTCACACGTCCCACCTCTCTGATCATACCACCTGCTTCAATTGGTAAGAGCTTGGTAAGTCGTACCGAGAGAGAGTGTTTCCACGGCCTAGTAGAGATAGGGATAATACTTTTGTTTTGTCCTCTGTTTTTCACTAACAATGGCTGGGAGCATCGCTACTCTCACGACCAATGTCCAACGAATCGCCCCCAACCAGCAGCCTCCAGCTCTACTGCCTGAGCAAATATGATCCAGAAACATATTTAGATTGGGAGATGACAATCGAACAAAAATTTAATTCCAATCTAGTTCCTGAAGTACACCGGGTTAGGCAAGCAACTAGTGAGTTTAAGGATTTTGCTATAATCTGGTGGAATGAATTGGTTAAAAATGACTTAGAACCTAATATATGGGATAACTTGAAGCGAGCTATGGGCAGTAGATTTGTTCCTCCATCATACAAACGAGATTTGAGAAAGAAATTACAACAATTAGATCAAGGTAATAAGTTTGTAGAGGAAAATTACCGGTAGCTACAAAGAGGCATGTTGTGTTGTGAAGTAGAAGATGAGGAGTTCACCAGTGGAGTTTGCCACTCCGCTGTCGAACGACGAGGACCGTGTTGATGCCTGCCACGACGATGAGCCTCTACGCTACCACACCATGGATAACATCCTCGATGAGCAGCACATTCCTAGAATGGCGCAGCATGACTTTGATGCGGAGTTGCACCTGGCACACGACGACGGTGAGCCATGCTCCTTCATTGAGGCGGAGGGAGACATAGCTTGGCGTGTCGTGATGCAGCAAGAGATGGACGTCGTCGAGCGGAACCGAACATGGGAGCTGGATGATCTTCCAACCGGCCAACTTGCCATCACCCTTAAGTGGGTGTTCAAACTGAAAAAAGATGAGGTCAAGGTGGTGGTCAAACACAAGGCTCGGCTGGTGGCACGTTGATCTGTCCAGCAGAAAGGAGTCGACTTTGATGACGCCTTCGCGTCCGTTACGCGGATGGAGTCCATTCGTGTCCTCCTCACACTGGCAGCCCAAGAGGGCTAGTGTGTCCACCATATGGACGTTAAGTCAGCCTTCATCAATGGCAACTTGAAGTAGGAGATCTACGTTTGTCAGCCACCGAGATTCGTCATCCCAGCAAGGAGAACAAGATTCTCTGCCTACGCAAGGCTCTCTATGACTTTTGACAGGCACCACGAGCTTGGAATTACAAGCTAGATTCCACTCTCAAACAGATGGGGTTCCAGCAAAGTGCTCATGAGGCTGCAGTCTACCAACAGGGCAAGAGAGGCAATGCCCTGCTGGTAGGTGTCTACGTCAATGACTTGGTGATCACTAGCACCAAGGAGGAAGAGGTGGAGGCATTCAAGACGAAGATGAAGGCCACCTTCCAGATGACTCACCAGGGGCTCCACTGCTTCTACCTTGGAATCGAGGTGCACCAAGACAGCTCCAAGACCTCACTCCGCCAGACGCCTACGCCAAGCGCATCGTCAAGCTAGCAAACTCACTAACTACAACCCAGCCTACACTACCATTAAGGAAAGGCTGAAGTTGAGTCGTGACAACATGACGGAGGAGGCGTACGCGATGCAGTACCGGCACATTGTGGGCAGCCTTCACTACCTTGTCCACACACAGCCGAACTTGGTGTTTGTAGTTGGCTACGTCAGTCAGTTCATGCAGCGACCAACGACAAAGCATCAGCAAGCTGTGAAGAGGATTATACGCTATGTCGTGGGAACCTCTGACTACGGCTTGTACTACCGAGGTGCCTCAGTGTGGCGCACTTCATCGAGTACAACAACAGCGACCACGTCGATGTCATCGACACAAACAAGAGCACCAATGGGACGTTGTTTTCCTTAGCAAGTGTCTGATCAGCTGACAGTCGGTCAAGCAGCAAGTGGTGGCCATATCTAGTTGTGAGGCAGAATACATCGCAGCCACTTCTGTGTCGACTCAGGCTCTTTGGTTGGCTCGACTGCTTGGCGATCTCCTTGGCTAAGATGTTGAAGCAGTGGAGCTCAGGGTGGATAGCAAGTCTGCTTTGGTTTTAGCGAAGAACCCTGTCTTCCATGAGCGTGGCAAGCACATCTAGGTGAAGTATCACTTCATCAGGAGCTGTTTGGACAAGGGAAGCATCAAGGCCAACTACATCAACAAACTTTCTCATCAAGTCACTTGTGTGAGTCAAGTTCTAAGAGTTTCGCGTCAAGTTTGGGATGGTCCCAATTCCTCAAAGGGGCCACACAAGACTTAGGGAGAAATTGAGATAAGTCTTGTTGGCCTGGTCCAAGTGATCCAAATATGTTGTCCATGTGTGGACGAGTTTATTTTTCAGTCTTTGAGCTTTAGCAGAATTTCCTTTTCAGCTTTAGCCGCAGCTTCTTCTTGGGCAGCAAGTCAACTGAGTTTCTTTCTTGAGCTGCAAGAAGCTCACCCTATATTTACCCCCCAAACCAAGTTTAATTGAGTGAAATGAGAAGAGTTCTGTTTCAGTTCTGAGTTCTGTTTCAATTCTATCCAGTTCTGATTTTTACCTCAAAAATTCAGTTTCTTGCAATTTCTCTCCAATCTCTTATGTTGTACTACGTGTCTAATGGTCTAAAACCATTGTCCCTTACCTGTATGATCTCGTACTGTGTGCAGTAGGAAAAATTTTATTTATGTTATCATAGCCTACCCATACTCCTACACATACATCATAGCAACATAAGATAAGTAACAACGCAAAGGCAGAGTACAAACATTTTTAGAATATGATTACCTACCTCATTGTCCAAAGAGATGGGAAATTCATCAATCATTCGAGCAATGTGACGAGGGGAGAAGGAATTGCTACTGTCCAAGTACACAACAACACCCAAGTGACTTGCTGCCACATGTGCAGCAGAACATAGACAGACCTGCAGTTGATTTAGATGGAATGAACAACAAGAAAACTGCATAGTTGCCACCCTAAAGAATGCCACTCCTAGATTTGCCACTACAAAAATTACAATTGTTCTCATGCCACTCTAAGGATGACTCAATTGAAAATTTTGTCACTGTTTCCATTATTTAATAGTTTGTTAACATATTTAGGGTGTTTGCTTATCTGAGTTAACAATTTTCCCCTAGCCAATTAAATAGGTCTAGCTTGATTTGTTTTCCTAAGGGCTCACACCAACTAAACATCCTTCATACATGTTCAAGGAAACTGGTATCTTTATTCCACTGAATGATATAACAGCAGTTCACAAACATTCATACGTAGATGATCACAACAAAAATCAATGCTGATTAAATACCTGAGTTCAACCAATTTCACATAAAATACAACCAAATGCTCATTATCTAGGGGGACTTGGAAATCTACTTGAATAACGTCATAAATATAGACATGCACAAGCAGTCAAAATTAACTGTTCTGGACCTATTTAGATGGCAAGGGAAAAATCGTGAACTCAAGGAGGTAAAAAGTACAAATATGGTGAACAACTATTAACTAATGACAAGAGTGGCAAATATCCAGTTGGATATCATTGGAGTGGCAAGAGTAAAATTACAACCTAGAATGACAAATTTTGGAGTGAAAATATTATCTATAATCAACAGCACACTAGAGATTCCTAGTTGTTGCAAGCCAACCATCTCCAGGAGTGAGTATATGAAAGGTATATATATTTTCACCTGTGTTTTACCAGAGGACGATTGGCCAGTTATTTCCATCAGCTGACCTTGGCGCAGACCACCTCCAAGAAGAGTGTCGATGCTGGGAATTAAGGACATGATCAAAAATCACAATCTGCAGCATGTGAAACAAAAGCAAGGTGGTTTCATGCATAGCAATCAATCAGGGAATCCTCTCATCTGAAAAGGTTTGCTAGGTCCACGATAAGAAGACAATGTCCCAATAGAGAGGAAATGATTACATTCCAGATAGGGTACCCTTGAACCCCTGTGGGGAGGAAGCGCTTGTTCTCTGTTACGTCCTTGAGCAAGTCCATCCCGTCGAGGAATTGCCCGCCTTGCCGCTCAACTTGATTCTTCTCCCGTACCTAGCATCCCAACAGGGCCAAAAGTCTATTGGCACAGACAAAACAAAAAACCAACAACTTTCTCTCATCTCATTCAGTGCAAACTATTCGGTGCATTCAGGGGTGCATTCGCTTCCTAAGGGCAGCTCCAACGGGAAGCCTACAGAGGCACTTAGAGGAAAAAAACCGTTTTTTTCCACAGTGGATGCTTAACGCAAGAGCCCGCTGCTTACTGTAGCATCGGGTGCTAATGGGTGCTAATCAAGGTAATTTTAACTATGCATGGCTAGTCAAGTAATTGTAGCAACAAATTAACTAAGAAATATATTAGTACTAGATATCTTTGCAATGAAACATAAGGCTCTTAATAAAGATGCTTAATTTTTTTCTTATCCTAATCACCTATATTAAGAAAAAATTAAGATGTTGCAGATAACTAGAGGGAGATAAGAGACCAACACAGAGATGGAGTAAGATGTTGACCTCATCAGCGGGAGGCAGGTAATGCCTGGGAAAGCATCTAGCACCAGCTCCGGCTCCATTTCTGCTGCCACCCACCACCATTACAACCAGCAAGCGTAGAGGTGTGTTGTCTTATCTTGTCTTTGGGCCCTTACCGCCCAAGCCGATCGACCACTGGCAACTGGAGCTCTGGAAGCCCATATTAGTCTATTCCCGTTTAATGGTTCCTTCCTTTTGCTGAAAAACAAAGAACTCCATATTGTGGTCAGCGATTTTATATTTCACCTACTATGTTCCCAGATCTTAACAGCATGTCTTAACAACCTAAAATATAAAGACTAAGAACTCAAACATTAGGTCTTTTGCATACAAGACAAATGTCAATAATCCAAATGGGGTTTGTTGTGCCCTTCATTTATAATCCACATGACGACAAACAGTTGCTAAATTGAAGAATAAAAATGATATTGACAAACAGATTTTAAGGCTTTAACTATGACTAGCCCATGATGCTTTCCATGGCAATAGGCAAGGCATTTTCAAAAGATTATTCTGAAACTCAACATCATCCAGCCCCTCAACAATTTTACCCTCCTTTTTTTGATTTCTACCCTCAACATATTAGTGCATTTCACCTGACCAACCTTTTCTGTCACAGCAACGCAGCAGGCGAGGGAGGGGGGCTGGCGACGGAGGGAGGTAGCGGCCAGGGGGTTGGCGACGGGGGGAGGGGTGGCGCTGCTGGCGTCCGGGGGAGGAGTGGCGCTGCCGGCGGCAGGGAGAGGGGTTGCGGCGGCGGACGGAGGTGGCGGCCGGGGGAGGGGGCCCGGCGGCGAGGGGAGGTGGCGGCTGGGGGCAGAGGGCGACGCTGCTGGCGGCAGGTTGCGGCGGCGGAGGGAGGTGGTTGCCGGGGGAGGGGGCAGGCACCGAGGGGAGGTGGCGGCTGGGGGGAGAGGGCGAAGCCGCTGGCGGCAGGGGGAGGGGCTGCAGCAGCGGGGAGGAGAGGAGAGGCTCCGTACGGCTAGGGCAAGGGGAGAGCACGCAGTAATTTCAATTTTGTCCCATGGATCCGGATATCGAAAGAATTCATTTCAATTTTTGTAACATTGAATTGAATTTAATTGAAATTTAATATTTATATTTTGGTATTCCATAGAATTGAAATACGAGAACTAATTCACAAATATGTTTAGTTAATCAATAATCAAACCATGGAATCAATTTAATTAATACAAGAAATATTAGCTATAAAAACGAAGTTTGACGAAGGAATGCATAGTATAATAATCAGTTTTAATAAATATAGGAATTACAATCAATTTTTTCTTGTAGAGCAATTGGACAGAACTGTGAATTCCTGGTTGAATTCTAGATCGGATTTGATAATTCCATTTTCATGGTGGCCCAAACAACCCACCTCATGTAATTAAATTCTAATTTTTTTAATTCTAAACATAATACCTAGGATCCAAATATGCCCTTTTAGTATTTTGGATTTAGATCGGAAAGTGGGTTGTGGTACTACAAATATGCTAAGGGAATGTTTAGGCCTAAGAAAAAAATGTTATGAATTATCTATTGTGAAAAATACTGTGAACTATCTATTGTGGTGAGTTATCTATGGTACAAAAGCTGTTGTGAAAAAAATTCACATGCTTTTTATGTAATGCCCTTTAGAGTATGTTAAAGTATTTTTTATAACTGACATAATTTTTATCATTATAATATTTCATACATATAGATAAATAGAAAATGGTCAACGTTGATACAATTAAATAACTGAAAAATATATTAGATAAATAAATAAGTTCATAGTTCATATTGTAAAGTTTGTCACTAACATAGCTATCTCATGTAGATCTTGCACTGGCCAATATCGTAGCTATCATATCGTGAAAATTATACAAGCATCTAATGTCTATACGCATTGTGCATCACAAACTCGAATTTGCATCATCCAATTTGGTGTCCTACATGCATTCAACGGAACAAACAAATACACTACATTGTTGAGCAAGAACAAATAGGATAAAAGGCAACTAGGGGCATCAGGTAGGGAAGGAGGCGGTCTGGGGCTAGGAGACTGGTGAGACGATGACGGGGCGATGGGGCAGTGACGGGGGTCGGGGCTAGGGGCGGCCCCAAGTCGACTAGGGGTGTCAAGTGGCAATGGTCGTCGCTTGGAGGTGGCTACATGTCGAGACTGATGAGAACATCACTTCGCATGATACACACACGCACCAACATGATACTCACATGCACCACCCTGATACACACATGCACCATCAACCTACAATTCAATTACAGGGACCAATCACATGCGCCTGTGCCCGTCGCTTGAACCATGAGGTTAATTCTTTCCTTATCAACTATGATAATATTTGTTTGGATGGGATGCTACTGAATACTAGTGATATTTTGTTGCTTAGGAACATGGGAGATGGAATAGGAGAGTTGGAGTTGAAGACGGAGTCGCACGGATGATTTGAAGTCAAGAATTCGCTGGTTCGGACTACATCAACCACCATGCACCAAAATGGGCGTAATTTCCTCATACAAAGTCCGATTGGCGCGTTCTTGGACTTTTTGGAAAGATGAGGAGAAGACAGATCTTTTGTCGTTGGTTTCGTCTCATTTGAAGTCTCGAGTCGTCCTGTGTGTTTGAAACAGTCCTGCGTGACAGAATTGGGCCGAGTTGGACCTTGTACTGAGTTGGAGGTCGTGTTGGCCCATAGTCCGAGTCTGTACGTCTTCTACAGGCTGCCCACGCCTTATATACTCACGCCAACCGCCTTTAGGGTTAGGTTTTGCTTTGTTTTCATCTACACTTGTGTGTTTAGATCCCGATCCTGCACCGGACCGATTGGCTGCTGCATCAGCGTTTGTGAAACCTCTCCTCTTTATAGTTTATCTGTGATTTGGCATTCGACTTCTATCCTTCCTGTTCTTGCTTGTGTTCTTGGGTTCGCTTGCAGGGACTAGCCTTCGTGGTGAGGTCAATCGCGCCCTGCGTGGTTGATAACCAACGGAGACGGTGGTGTAGCGATTGCAAGGTTTTGATCCGCCGGACCGGAGCCTTGGATCGTCAACGTCGAGATTCTCCCCCAATCCAAGTTATCCTTTACCTAGCGGAAGATCGGGACCAATCCCCCATTAGTTGGTATCAGAGCTCAGATTTCCCGTTAGGTAATCTCGATCTACGTTTGTTTTACCTAGAGTCCAGAAAAACCTCACAAAAAAATCCCACCGAAAACCTCTTTGTGCCTTGCGATTTTAATTTCAGTTTTTAACCTTGTTGAGTTTGTGTTCTTGGTCGAGTCTTGTTGCTGGTTTAGTCATCCCTTTGTGTTGTTTGAGTAGTAGTTGGTCTTGTGTCTCAAAAAAAATTCCCCACCCGAAAACCCCCCTCCACAACCCTACTCGTTTTCCACATCGAGTCTTTGTGACCCCCCCTTCGGTAAAACAGGTATAACTTTTCGCTCGTTTGGCAGAAAAATATAAAATTTTTTGAGAATCTTCTTGACCCAATTTGGAGCCTACCCTTCCCTGTTAGCCTTCATTAGAATCGCCAAAACAAATCAGGAAGATAAAGAAAAAAATTGGTCAAAGTTTTTGCTCGCCGTTCAGCGAACTTGTTGAATTTCTGTGAACCACATCCCACCTCAGTTGCAGGTGCCAATTTTTGTGGTTGCATCTCTTGTCATCCTTGTTCAAAAAAATATAGAGTGAAAAAAATATTGTGCGAAGCAAAAGAGAACCGGTCCTGTCGATTGCTTGTCCGATCTCTTGTCCGATCCCTTGTCCGATCAGCGGCAGCGGTCCTGTCGATTGCTTGTCCGATCTCTTGTCCGATCCCTTGTCCGATCCACTTGAGTTTTGTGCACATAGTTTCCCTCTATTGCTTGAATTTTCACCTTGGGAGCACCAAGGCCAGCAACTTTGACGAGTAATAGGGAACACTTATTGAACTTGGTTTAACTGTTATTACTATCGCTATTCCTTGCTACTTACTTTGCCTTCCAAGCTACACCTTCTCTTGGTCAGGACAGGTTCACATCTTGCAATTGCCACCACCCTCCACTTGGTTCATCACCTGTAGGCCGGTGACCTCACTGCGGCGTGGTAAGAACACTTGCAAGCGTGGGTAAGGCGCTTGATGGATTGCTTCCACCACCCCACCTAGCTGTTTTCCATAAGGATTATTCTTTGTTGTTTTGTCTTTTCACTAACATGGCAGATAACAGCGGTACCCCTCCATCTGATTTTAATGACTGTGTCTCACGACGTGCTCTACTAGAGTCTCAGCGGCAGACCCAACATTCCATCGAACGTCTCGCGCGTACTGTGGCTGACCTAGTGGACCGGATGAATGCCCTAGAGACACACTTGCCTGCTGCACAAGCCGAAGACGACCATATTGAAGAGGAAGACGACCTATCCTATGCCAGGAACAATGGCATTGACCCTAACGAGGTTGCACGTCATCCCTTTCAGTTCAATCATCAAGGTATGGGCGGCCACCGCAACCGCCATCCATGAGGTAACAATGACAACCGCAGGAACAATGATCCCTACTCCAAGGTAAAATTTTCAGTACCTCATTTTGCTGGCACCTATGATCCAGATGCATATTTAGATTGGGAGATATCAGTCGAACAAAAAATTTAATGCCCACATGGTTCCTGCTATCCACCGCGTGCGCTTAGCTACTAGTGACTTCACTGGATATGCTCTTCTTTGGTGGACTGAAATAGTTCAGGTTGGCAATGAACCACAAAATTTGGGTATGTTAAAACGGCAAATGCGTGGTAGATGGGTTCCTCCTTCATATAAATGTGATTTGAGAAAAAAATTGCAGCGCCTAAACCAAGGAAATAAATCGGTAGAGGAGTATTATCAGGAGTTGCAAATAGGTTGCATGCGTGCTGAAATTGAGGAGGACAATGAGGATAAAATGGCTCGTTTTTATGGTGGTTTAAGACGTGAAATTCAGGATATCATTGATTATAAAGAATACAATACTATCACTCGCCTTTTCCACCTTGCTATACTTGCAGAAAAAGAATTGCAGGGTCGCCAACAACCACAACGCAGCATGAGGACCAATATTGGTGGTGCCACTTCACGCTCAAGTGGGCGGCAGCAACAGCAGCGACCACCACCACCTTCTCGACTGGCGGCTACATCAGCACCTTCTACATCTACAGCCCAGGCTGAGAGCTCCAAGGCTGCAGCATTCAAGGCGCCAGCCAAGCCCACCTCCTCGGCGACCTCTACTGCATGTTCTGTAGCGATTCAGTGTCACCGATGCAAAGGATTTGGCCACGTTATGAAGGACTGCCCTAGCCAGCGGGCTTATATCGCTACGGAAGACGGTGGCTATGTAAGTGCTAGTGATGTTGAAGATGAATACGCACTTGCTGCTAACATTGCAGGAGATTACGATGCTTCCGATGATGATGCTGTTTTTGCACCGGATGCCTCTGCCGACCATGAAGCACTTATTGTACAACGTGTCTTGAGCACTCACATGGAGCAGGACGATCGGGCACAACAGAATAATCTGTTTCAGACCTTCTTCATCGTCAATGACCGTCGTGTACGTGTCATCATCGACAGCGGTAGTTGCAACAATTTGGTGAGCCACGACATGGTAACGAAGCTTCAACTTCCCACACGTGTGCATCCACACCCTTACCATGTGCAATGGTTCAACAATAGCGGTAAGGTCAAGGTAACACAAACTGCTCACATCAAATTTTCCATTGGTACATACTTCAGAGTTGCTGATTTTGATGTAGTACCAATGCAAACATGTTCTCTGTTACTTGGTAGACCTTGGGAGTATGATACTGATGCTACACACCATGGTAAGAGCAATAAGTACACATTTATGTATAAAGGAAAGAAAGTTACATTGCTTCCTATGACTCTTGCTGAAATTGTGAAATTTGAACAAGAAAAAAATGCTAAGGACGCACAAAAGAGCAAACAACCTTCTGAAAATCATCAAGTAGCTAAAACGCTTTCGAGGCAACAGAAAGATAAAGTTGCTTCTCCTTCTTCGTCACAAGTTATTAATCTGAAAGGACGTGTCATGCTTGCAACTAAAACTGATCTTGCTGAAATTTGTGATGATACTCCCATGATATATGGCTTGATTTGCACGAACGTGCTGTTTTCACTTGTGAACATTCCTAGCTCTGTTCCTGTTGCAGTCACTGACCTTTTGCAGGAGTTTAACGATGTTTTTCCTGCTGAGATACCACCCGGGCTGCCACCGATACGCGGCATCGAGCACCAAATTGATTTGATCCCGGGAGCATCTCTTCCTAATCGTGCAGCGTACCGTACCAATCCAGAGGAGACAAAAGAAATTGAGCGCCAAGTACAGGACCTTCTTGATCATGGGTACGTCCGTGAAAGCCTTAGTCCTTGTGCAGTACCCGTTCTTTTGGTGCCTAAGAAAGATGGTAGTTGGCACATGTGTGTTGATTGTTGTGCTATTAATAATATCACCATTCGATATCGACACCCTATTCCTAGATTGGATGACATGCTTGATGAGCTTAGTGGTGCCATTATCTTTACTAAGATCGATCTCCGTAGTGGCTACCACCAAATTCGCATGAAACTAGGTGATGAATGGAAAACTGCTTTTAAAACAAAGTTTGGATTATATGAGTGGCTTGTCATGCCTTTTGGACTTACTAATGCACCTAGTACCTTCATGCGCTTGATGAATGAAGTTCTACGACACTTTATAGGACGCTTTGTGGTTATATACTTTGATGATATCTTGGTTTATAGCAAGTCTCTCACTGAACATGTTGAACACCTACGTGCTGTTTTTTCTGTCCTCCGTGAGGCTAGAATGTTTGGTAACCTTGAGAAGTGCACGTTCTGCACGGATCGAGTTGTGTTTCTTGGATATGTTGTCACTTCACAGGGTATTGAGGTTGACGCGGCAAAGGTAGAAGCAATCAACAGCTGGCCGCAACCCCAAACTATCACACAGGTACGTAGTTTTCTTGGTCTTGCAGGTTTCCACCGGCGTTTTGTGAAAGATTTCAGCACCATAGCCGGTCCTTTGCATGAGTTGACCAAGAAGGGAGTTACTTTTACTTGGGAACCAGCACAAGAACAAGCTTTTGCCACACTCAAGGATTGCCTTACACATGCACCTCTACTTCAGCTACCCGACTTCAGTAAGCCTTTTGAGTTAGAATGTGATGCTAGTGGTTTTGGAATAGGAGGTGTGCTGCTACAAGGAGGTAAACTCATGGCCTATTTTAGTGAGAAATTACATGGTCCACAGTTGAATTATTCTACCTATGATAAGGAATTATATGCCTTAGTGCGTGTGCTTGAAACTTGGCAACATTACCTTTTGCCTAAGGAGTTTATTATTCATTCGAATCATGAAGCATTGAAGCATATACGTAGTCAAGAAAATCTGAATAAACGACATGCTAAATGGGTAGAATTTATTGAGACTTTTCCATATATCATTAAGCATAAGAAAGGGAAAGATAATGTGATTGCCGATGCTTTATCTAGACGTTATACATTGCTTTCTCAACTTGATTATAAGATCTTTGGTTTAGAAACTGTTGGGGGAAAATATCTCATCTTCGGGGTTATTGCCGAAGCAACATAAAGACAGTCAACCAGTTCGAAGATTGTCCGAAGACCATCTTCGAAGATGCCCAGAACCTCGTATGAAGCCCGAAGACAGGCACTGGTTCGAAGTATGTCTTCGAACCAAAGCCCTTCAGGATCTTTTCTGCCAACTAAGATGGAAGACTTATCTTCTATCCTATTAGATTAGTCTTTTACCATTTTAGCCCTATTAAGGAAACCGAATAGTTTCCTTAATGTCGGTTGTAATAGAGGGGTAAATAGGTCTTTTCCTTAATGTTTAGGCCTATAAATACCCTCCATTTCACCCTGTAATAGGGACCGAATACAAGTGATTCAATACACACTTTCGAACTATTCTAAGCTATTATCCTTGCGGAGGCTTAGAACAATTTGCTTCACAAACACTTCGTTTGTTAGTTTCTTTTCTACAGAAACCTGTTAGCGTAATCTTTTACGCCAACAGTTGGCGCCGTCCGTGGGGAACTTAGTCCAAAAAACTTTGTTCTCTACCAATTTCTTACATCATGCCTCCTAAGCAGAGCGCACCTCGCAATCCCACTCGGAGGTCCTCTCGGATCTCCGGAGAGATACCCTTCGACACAGTCGAAGTCGGAGGGTCTTCGACTATCCCTCCACCTCAAACTCCGCAAGGGGCTTCTATCCCTCGAGGATACGAAACCTCTCCGCCAACCCCTTCCATACTCCGACCGTCCGGAGTTATTCCTCCACCCTCCATCCCGATTCGAACTGATCATACCAGTTCTCAAAACCCGGAAGGTCCTTCCGGAGGAGATGAAGATAGCCTTGGAGATATGGCCACTCAAATGGCCAACCTTCAAGCTGAGGTAGCAAGGTGGCGGCAAGAAGCTGCGAACAGGCTTCGCTTTCAGGCCACCCCAGCTATCCCCGAAGTGCCCGAAGACGACGATCTTGGTTATCCCGAAGCCCCGGAGAACGCCTCTTACGACAATGAATCTCCGTTGCATCCTGAGCTGCAGAAGGTTCGCTTCGATCCAAAGTTCAAAACTTCAAAGCTCTACAAGTATGCCGGAGACGAAGATCCCAGTGAGTTCGCGCGTTCTTATGCCCTAGCGATTGAGGCTAGCGGCGGAGTCAGAGACACTATGGCGAAGTGCTTCCCGTTAGCTCTTCAAGGAGTGGCGTTGAGATGGTTCTGGTCTTTAAAGCCAGGATCAATCAATTCGTGGTCACAGTTGAAGAGGAAGTTTATAAGTAACTTTCAGGGCACCTTCGTGCCTCCCATGTCAACAGGAAGCCTTTTCCAAGTGAAACAGCTCCCCGGAGAAACATTAAGGCAGTACTTCAAGCGCTTCGCTCACACGAAGTCGCAAATTCGGGGGCTGTCCACATCCTCGGTGGTTGATGCGGCTCGGGAAGGCGTCAGTCATAAAGGCCTTCTGGATAAATTGCATCGGAAGAGCATCACCACAGTATCACAGCTGATGTCATACTTCGAGGAGTATGCAAGGTCAGAAGAGGGTTGGCTTCGGAGGTCTGCTGCTACTTCAACAGTATTGCAAGAAGTTAAAGCAGAGGTGAAGACTTCGGCACAGCCGCAAGAACCAGTCTTCGAAGCGCAACATGATCGAAGAAGAGGGCAAAAGCACCCTCGCCCTGAAGTCTTGAACATTGCACCCCCACAAAAGTTTGCACCAAGAGCTCCACAGTCTGGGGGGAACAAGTCCAGCGGCTGGAGGCCGCCAGGGAAAACGGCTGGCAAGGGCCAGACCCTTTTTTGCTGTATTCATGGAGAGAATCGAAGCCATGCAACTGACACTTGCAAGGCTATCCTTACCCTAAGGGGAGAATACTTGGAAAGAACTTCGGGTCGAGGTAGTACCGACCGAAGTCCAGCAGCAGCGCGCCCAGACCCGGTCCAGGCTGTGGCGCGGATAGAAAATTTTGATGCTGCAAGGCACCCTCCGGTGGCCAATGTTATGCCACCTCCGAAGCAAGAGGAAGGGCAAGATAGAGGAAAGAGAGTAGTTCTCCCTATCTCCGGAGGAGGTACCCTCGGAAGCATGTCCAAGAGACAGCGAAGAGAGTACGTTCGGGAAGTAGGCCATATTGGGACTTCGTCATCTGCAGCTGCAATGCCGGAGTGGTCTCATGTTCCAATATCTTTCTCTGCGGAGGATGCAGCTGGTATTAAGTTCCCGCATGCAGATCCATTGGTTATTACTGCTGATATTGCAGGGACTGAAGTCCGAAGGGTGCTAATTGACGGAGGTAGTTCGGCAGATATCATCTTTGTACAAGCCTTCGATCAGTTATGCATTTCCAGGAAGCATCTCCTCCCAGCGGCTCGTCCTCTGCAAGGCTTCGCAGGACCTCCGCTTGATGCACTCGGCCAGATAGGCTTGGAAGTAACCTTCGGAGAAGGTTTACTAGCCCGAACTGAGGAAGTTATCTTTGATGTGGTAGATGCCCCGTATGCTTATAATGTCATCTTCGGACGGGGCATGTTGAATCAGTTCGGAGCTGTGGCGCATCACAACTACTTGTGCATGAAGATGCCCACGCAAGCAGGAGTCCTAACAATCTTCGGAGATCAAGCCATGGCTCGGAGGGCAGAATATGGTCACGGTCCTCCTCTTGATTCCGAGGCAAGTAAATAGTGTCCAAGATAATGAAGAAATTTTTTCAGCCTCCTCCGAAGCTTCGAAGAAGTCGTTTCCGAGACCAAGTCCCGAAGGAGAGATTGCAACGAAGATCATTGTTAAAGATGGTAAAGAATACACTTTTCAATTTGGTAAAGATTTACCTCCTGAAGTTGCAACCTCCTTGGAAAAAGTCGTGGAAGAAAATTTGGATGTCTTCGCTTGGTCTGACGAAGATATCACCAGAGTCGATCGAGATATTATTGAGCACAGTTTGCTTGTAAACCCGAAGGCCCGGCCTGTTCGACAAGGGCTCCGGAAGATGTCCGCAGAGAGAGCTGCTCTAGCTAAGGACGAAGTTGAAAAACTGTTGAAGGCTGGGATTATCAGAGAAGTGGCCCATACAGAATGGTTAGCCAACCCAGTCTTCGTCAGGAAGAAGTCTTCCGGAAAGTGGCGCATGTGCATTGATTTCACATCTCTGAATAAAGCGTGCCCACGTGACCCCTACCCCATGCCCTGAATTGATCAACTAGTTGACTCCACTGCAGGTTCGGAGTTACTAAGCTTCCTTGACGCGTATTCTGGTTACCATCAAATATGGTTGAAGCGCGAAGATGAAATCAAGACGAGCTTTGTAACTCCTTCGGGAGTCTTCTGCTATGTAAGAATGCCCTTCGGCCTAAGAAATGCCGGGGCTACTTTTTCAAGATTAGTTGCTAAGGCTCTAGGTCATCAACTAGGCCGCAATGTGGAGGCCTATATTGATGATATTGTAATAAAGAGTGCTTTAAAGCACCAACATAGCCTAGACTTAGCAGAAACATTCAATAGCCTTCGGGCATGTGGGATCCGTCTTAACCCCGAAAAATGTATATTCGGAGCTAAGGCTGGAAAGTTGTTAGGGTACTTAGTTTCAAGCAGGGGAATTGAAGCTAGCCCTACTCAAATAACTGCGCTGCAGAAGATGGCTCCTCCGGAGAATTTAAAGCAAGTGCAAAAGCTGACTGGACGTCTGGCCGCACTTAGCAGGTTTTTATCAAGGTCTGCGGAGAGGAGCTTGCCAATATTTAAAGCTTTGAAAGGGTCCGAAGATTTTGCATGGACACCGGAGTGTCAGAAAAGCTTCGAAGATATTAAAGATTATCTCAGCAATCTTGCTACACTCACGGTTCCTATTGCGGACGAAGCCCTACTCCTGTATCTTGCAGCTACAGGTTCAGCTGTCAGCGCAGTCCTTGTCAGAGAAGCAGATATCAATGGGAAGTTGGTCCAAAATCCTGTCTATTTTGTATCCGAAGCATTGTCAGGAGCGAAGACAAGATACTCCGAACTTGAAAAGTTCGTTTATGCTCTGATAATGGCTTCGAGGAAGCTAAGACATTATTTTTTGGCTCATAATGTAATTGTACCAACTTCGTATCCTTTAGGAGATATGCTCCGAAGCAAAGATTCCACTGGAAGGATTGGAAAGTGGGCAGTAGAGCTAGCACCCTTCGGCATATCTTTCCTGGCAAGGACAGCTATCAAATCTCAAGTCCTAGCAGACTTCGTAGCAGAGTGGACTCCACCTGCGAAGTTGACTCCAAAGAAATCAGATGACGGAGTTTGGATTATTTACTCCGATGGGGCTTTCCAAGCATCCGGAGCAGGCATTGGGGCAGTATTGATTTCACCATCAGGGCAAAGAGCAATGCACTCCGCAAGACTCAACTTTAAGTCTACCAATAATATAGCGGAGTACGAAGGGATTTTATTGGGACTCCGGAAAGCACGTGCTCTAGGGGCTACAAGGATAATTATAAAAACAGATTCTCAGATAGTAGCAGGGCACGTAGACAAAAGTTTTCAAGTCCGACATCCACAGCTTGCAAAGTATTTAGAAGAAATCCGCAAGATCGAAGCACACTTCAAGGGTATTTCCATTCGGAGTATACCAAGAGCTGAAAACGTGCAAGCAGACATTTTAGCGAAGGCTGCAGCCGGAGCTGTGGATGTGCCTGACGAAGCTTTCTACGAGGAGCTCAATGTACCTTCGGTGCCACAAATTGCCTCTGCGGAGATTCTTTGCATTCCTAGTGCAGATTGGAAAGATTCGATCATAGAACTCTTGCAAGGAGGAACAAATTTGCCCGAAGAGCCCCAATTGTCAAGATTAAAGCTCAGAGCAAGAAACTATCAGTTAATCAACGGTATATTATACAAGGCCGGAGTATGTTCCCCTCTACTCCGATGTATATCTCAAGCCGAAGGCCAAGAAATTCTTCGAGAGATTCACGAAGGCCTTTGTGGAAGCCATTTAGCCCCTAGAGCTCTGGTAGGAAAAACACTTCGCCAGGGGCTTTATTGGCCCACAATAACAGCTGATGCGGAGAGCTTGGTCCGCACTTGTCAAGGATGCCAGTGGATGGGTCGACGGAGTCATCGCCCACCAACAGCTCTTCAAGTCATTGCTCCGGTATGGCCTATGGCCAGATGGGTATGGATCTAATGGACCCTTTCCGTTAGCAAAGGGAAATCTGAAGTTCGCAGTGGTAGCTATTGAATATTTTTCTAAGTGGGTAGAAGCAGAGCCCTTAACAGCTATCACTTCGAACAATGTACAGAAATTTTCTGGAAGAACATTATTTGCCGGTTCGGAGTGCCTAGATATCTCACAGTTGATAATGGAACACAGTTCGACGCAGAACCCTTCAGGAAGTTTTGCGAAGACCTAGGCATTCAACTATGTTTTGCTGTAGTGAGACATCCTCAGTAGAAGGAGCCGTTGAGCGAGCCAATGGAAATTTTATC
>JAAALK010000287.1:86763814-86815409 GCA_019279435.1 Zizania palustris | reverse complement strand
GCTTTTATTTCAAAAATAATCAAATCACATGCTTCATCATGTTTTTAGAGTGTTAATTTGAGCTGAGCACATGATCATTGGTATTAATGTTGGCATATTTTTGCTTCATATGTCTTTGCAATTCTGCTCCTTTCGAAGCTTTGCATCTTTTACATGCTCCTTGATGCTTGCATTGCCAAAGGGGGAGAAATTCCTCAAGGGGGAGAGACATTGCTACGTTCTCTGCCGCAAGGGGGTATAATTTCCAAAGGGGAAGAAATTTGACATAAAGGGGGAGAAGGTTCTTTGTTGCCAAAGGGAAAATTTTACTCAGGGGGAGTTTTTATTGCCGAAGGGGCTTTTACTCTTTTGAGAAAGGGGGAGAAAAATTCTTTTGTCAAGTGACATGATTTGGCTCTTTTCTGAGTTTTTATGGTCACTTGTGTGCTGAAAGTCTTTTAATTTTTCTTGGATTTAAATTTGGTTGTCAATGCACTCATCAAGGGGGAGATTGAGAAACCAAGGGTTGGTTTCAGTGTTTGTGATGAGTGATTGACAGGCTTTTTACCTCTGTTCGAAGGGGTACCTCTGAAGGGGGTTCGGAGGTTGGACCTCCGAAGGGTGTTCAGAGATGGTTTCACCGAAGGGTGTTCGGTGTTTGGTTGTTGCAGCTGTTGCAGCGGAGTGTGCGTGTCGGAGGGGTCCGATAGTACACGATGACTAGGTGTGTACCGAAGGCTTCGGTACTTTGGGCGGTACACCGGAGTGTGTGCCGGAGGTTGCTAACCCGGAGAGGTCTCCGGAGTACTGGATATGCTTGTCTATTTGTCGGTGGTGCGCAGGGACTTCGGAGGCGACAGACAGGTTCGCAGTAGGTGAACCTGGGTCAAGCGGGAGGCTTGATGCCAGGGGAGCGGGGAGCTCCATCACGGTGGCTGCGAAGGGGTCCGGGTCGGTCCTCGGGTCGAGGCGTGCCAGGTGAAGGCAGAGAGTGCGGAGCGTGGCTCCGGATGAAGGTACTCCGAGACAAAGTCCTCGGAGGTGAGGCACTTCGAAGGTACTCCGAATGGAGTGACTTCGGAGTTGGTTGGATCAAGTCCTCTGTGGAGGTAAGGAGTTCGAAGTGTGCTCCGGAGGGAGACATTCGAAGGTACCCGACGAAGGTCTCAGAAGTCGAGGTGCATCGAAGGTATGGTCCGGGTGAGGCTCGTCGAGGAGTGTGCTCGGGGAGAGACACTACGACGAAGGGCTCATGGAATGCTTCGTGCGGAGGCCTTGGACGAAGGAGGGACTTCGAAGGGTGGTACTCCGAAGGTGGGGCTTCGGAGGGAGGAAGGCTTCAGAGCAAGGCTAGCTCCGGAGCGAGGTTGTCTTGTGGTGCTTCGGCCTGCATGGCTTCGGTACATGGACTGACGGAGTTCGAGCTAGGTGAAGCTGCGAAGCCGTGGTGGTCAACTCCGGAGGTGTTGGTGCGAAGGCCCAAGGGCTTTGACGGCTTCGGCTCAAAACCGTCACTGTATCGGAGGCTATCTTCGGTGAAGCGAAGGCCACCAGGCTCAAGGCTTCTCGCCAAAGCTATCACACCCCTCGCGTGCGAAGGGAGGCTCCAGAAGGTCAAAGACTGCAAAGGCTGACACTGTCTGCTCTGCAAAAAGCTGACGCTTTCCCCTCTGCAAAGCTGACAGAGAAGCCTCCAAAATAAAGTTGGACTACCTTTTGTACCCATTAGTTCTGTAGAGACAAAACCAATGTAAACCCTAGGGGTAAAGTAGTCAATTCCTTTGGGTGAACTGTGGGCTATAAATATGGGGGCTCGGTAGGTAACATTTAACACTTTGAGCATTTACTGTTGAGCTCCTGTAGCCACACACTTCGTTGTATTTCATCCAGAGAGTTCATTTTCTGTGTTCCTTGTTCAAGCGGCGAAGCCCTGCTTCTTTGTGCTTTTTGCTTGAGCTCGTGTTACATACCTCGCTAGTTATAGTGCACCGAAGCATGTCTAGGCGAAGGGTGTTTTGTGCGAAGTGTGTTTTTCAGTGTGCTGTCGCTCTGTGTAACAGGAGGCGAGACCTCGCTGCTTACTAGCGAAGCCCTGAT
The DNA here is from genome assembly GCA_019279435.1 of Zizania palustris. Classification (NCBI taxonomy): domain Eukaryota; kingdom Viridiplantae; phylum Streptophyta; class Magnoliopsida; order Poales; family Poaceae; genus Zizania; species Zizania palustris. Next base: position 86,813,333 of record JAAALK010000287.1, on the reverse strand, counting down.
CGAAGCCCGTGTTTTTATCGTGTCTAAGACCTTAGTGAAGTCTGTCACTGTGCATTTAGACCTTCGAGTACGAAGCCCAGTACCAGTTGCTGCTGCCAAGTACTTGGTCGAAGTCCACAGTGGGGTGTCCACTCTTGCGAAGGGTGAAGTGCGAAGCCTGCTCGAAGCACCCTGTGTGCGGAGCCTGCACTGACTTAGCAGAGTAGATTTTCGAAGGGTTGTAAGTGGAGCGAAGTCTTCTTGGCTTCGAACTTTTGCTCCTGCGAAGCCTGTGTTCGGAGATGTCGAAGCACCTCCGAACCAGACCTTCGAAGGTTGTGTTCGAAGCCTGTTCCGCAGAAGACAGAACTAAAACCGAAGGCTAGTTTTTAGCCCGAAATTTTAAAAGCTCCCATTCACCCCCCTCTGGTCGCCGTTTCCGGTCCAACAAAGATCAACTTGAAGCTCTGGGAAGAATGTCTACCTCATATTGAGTTTACATATAATAGGTCAGTACACTCCACTACTAAGGTAAGTCCATTTCAAGTGATCTATGGCTTTAATCCGCGTGCTCCTATTGATTTGCTACCATTACCACCATCTGAAAACTTGAATTTTGATGCTACTACACGTGCTGAATTATTACTTATGATGCATGAAATTACTAAAGCAAATATAGAGAAAATGAATGAGAAATATCGTGCTTATGGTAGTAAGGGTAGAAAAGCGATAACATTTGAACCGGGTGATCTTGTTTGGTTACATTTGCGCAAGGATCGTTTTCCTGATTTGAGAAAGTCTAAATTGATGCCCCGTGCTGATGGTCCTTTCCGTGTGCTTGAGAAGATCAATGATAATGCATATAAACTTGAGTTGCCTGCAGCTTTTGGGGTTAGTCCCACATTTAACATTTCAGATTTAAAGCCCTATTTGGGAGATGATGATGGGCTTGAGTCGAGGACGACTCCAATTCAAGAGGGGGAGGATGATGAGGACATCACTTCGCATGATACACACACGCACCAACATGATACACAGATGCACCAACATGATACTCACATGCACCACCCTGATACACACATGCACCATCAACCTACAATTCAATTACAGGGACCAATCACACGCGCCCGTGCCCGTCGCTTGAACCATGAGGTTAATTCTTTCCTTAGAAACTATGATAATATTTGTTTGGATGGGATGCTACTGAATACTAGTGATATTTTGTTGCTTAGGAACATGGGAGATGGAATAGGAGAGTTGGAGTTGAAGACGGAGTCGCACGGATGATTTGAAGTCAAGAATTCGCTGGTTCGGACTACATCAACCACCATGCACCAAAATGGGCGTAATTTCCTCATACAAAGTCCGATTGGCGCGTTCTTGGACTTTTTGGAAAGATGAGGAGAAGACAGATCTTTTGTCGTTGGTTTCGCCTCATTTGAAGTCTCGAGTCGTCCTGTGTGTTTGAAACAGTCCTGCGTGACAGAATTGGGCCGAGTTGGACCTTGTACTGAGTTGGAGGTCGTGTTGGCCCATAGTCTGAGTCTGTACGTCTTCTACAGGCTGCCCACGCCTTATATACTCACGCCAACCGCCTTTAGGGTTAGGTTTTGCTTTGTTTTCATCTACACTTGTGTGTTTAGATCCCGATCCTGCACCGGACCGATTGACTGCTGCATCAGCGTTTGTGAAACCTCTCCTCTTCATAGTTTATCTGTGATTTGGCATTTGACTTGTATCCTTCCTGTTCTTGCTTGTGTTCTTGGGTTCGCTTGCAGGGACTAGCCTTCGTGGCGAGGTCAATCGCGCCCTGCGTGGTTGATAACCAATGGAGACGGTGGTGTAGCGATTGCAAGGTTTTGATCCGCCGAACCAGAGCCTTGGATCGTCAACATCAAGATTCTCCCCCAATCCAAGTTATCCTTTACCTAGCGGAAGATCGGGACCAATCCCCCATTACTCAGTGATAGACATCAAGGAGAACCCAGCACATCTCAAAGAAGAGGAGTCAGTAGAAGGTGTCACAAGGGCCAGGGTTTTTGAGCCAGAACCAGTGAGATTTGATCTCAACTGGATATCAACCTCTGTGGCCTTGAGCTTGCTGAAAAGCTCTGCGATAGTCAAGGTATCATAAGAAGTGCTCTCAATGATAGAGGATATCTTGATCTCCCAGATCTTAGTGTCCAAGGTATGAAGAACCTTGAGCGCCTGCTCATGATCTGAGACCAACTAAACTCCATCGGCCTTGTTGGCCCGAAGCTTGTTGATGATCGATTGAAAACGACCAAACAAAGCTTCAACAAATTCACTCGACTTCTGTGTGAAATTTTCATATTCACGCCGGTAGGTCTGATAGAGCCGAGCCTTGAACTGGGCTGTCACCTCATGGTGTGCCTAGAGGGTAGCCCATATCTCTCTAGTAGTGCTAAGATGGCTAACATGCTCAAACTCAGTGGGACCTAAACCAGAAAATAGAATGTTCACCGCTTTGTTGTTGTTCTGATGCTGGGCGATTATCTTGGAGGATGTACGCTCAGCAACAGGAAATATGGTAAAAGTAGCATGAACACAAACATCCCAAATGTCCGAGCTCTAGCTCATGAGATAGGATCGGATGCGAGTCTTCCAATAAGTGTAGCCAAAAGCTTCCAGGGATGGGACCTTTCCAGAAGAAGTCATGATCACTACCTTGGGTTAGAACCGGTTAAGGTGTGGAAAAACCCTAACCAGGCTCTGATACCACTTGTAGGACCGAAAGTAGCGACCAGAGGGGGGTGAATGGGTGCCTAAAAATTCTTGCGAATCAATGGCCTTCTCCAAACACCCAACGCACCTCAAAAATATCGAGCGGAAATTAACTGATCTAAACTAAAGAAAATAATCTAGCCTAAAAATGACCAGTGTCCTAGATGAAAAGACACCACAAAGTGTTCAAAGGCAAATTAACAGATCATTCAATATATAAGCATTTCACGCATAATCATAAGAAACATTACATGCAATCTACTCAAGTGCATGCAAAATGAGAAGAAGTTTTACTGTTCCAATTTGTCTCCTGGACGATACTTGTCGAAGCCTGTGCGATGCAGTCGTGCGAAGTCTGAAGCTGTCGAAGCTCGTGCGAAGCCTAGACGTCGAAGCCTGCTTCGACTTCAGTAGCGAAGCCTAGACGTCGAAGCCTGCTTCGACTTCAGTAGCGAAGCCTAGACGTCGAAGCCTCGCGCGAAGTCAGAACAGCTGCTCGTGCTGTGCGGTTGTGGGTCCCACACTGCGCTTGTCCCATCGCTACGTCCTGGTCGAAGCCCACGCCTCTGCAGCCGCTGCTCCACGGAAAGGCCTAGCCAGCCTTGGCTACCATGCCGTACGCAGCTGCAAGGTTGTGGTCTATGTGACCTAGGTTGCAAAGCTAGCTGCTGCTGCCTCGTGTAGCACTAGGTGCTGCTGCCACGCATAGCTGCCGCACTATCTTCCAGTCGAGCAGCAAGACTGCCAACGTCTCCGCCTCGTGACATGCAGCTATGACCCGCTTGGCTGTGCCCTCCGCGTCACGCACGCTTGTCGCCTGAAGATACGTGCGATGAGCAGCAGATGCCTGGAACACCTTGATTGGCTGGAGAAAAACACATGCTCGGAGAGAAAACAATCACCAGCGGCGGCGGCAGAACAGAGGTAGAAGATAGGAAAAACACAAAGGAAAGTGTCCCAATTTTTGAGATTGGTAAAGTAATTTCTGAAAATGGGCAACCCTAACCCTAGGTATTGGGGCCTTTTTATAGGCAACCCAATAAATGGGAAAAATCAAAAATACCCTTAGGGTTTTTATAGACGCTGAAATAAAAATGGAAAAGACCGAAATTCCCTTAGGTTTTTTTACAGACTCGACTGACAGACTATGGGCCTAAAGGCAAAATAGTAAAAACCTAAATAAAGATAACTTGTTCTGATGCGGAGCTTTCGTAACAGCTACAGCTTCACCTCAGAATGGTCAGATCCGAGATCAGCGGTCGTCAGTTTTGCGCCAAAACTGACAAAGCATCCACTGTCTTCGCACCGGGTACCTAGATTGGGCCGGCCCTATTCCGTAGCTCCCTCAACCCGGCAATTGCTCACCGCCCGTGTACCTGAGTCAATCCCGGTCAACATGCCAGTGGATCCTCTGCTGCTCCTAGCCCATGTACTCAGATTGGGCCAGCCCGACTCTGCAGCCCCTCTGCTCGACAGTCGCTCGCTGCCTGTGTACCTAAGTCACATGGGGCCTAGACACAACATGCCTTCTCTTCTCTTCATGTCCTCTTGACTTCTGTTGACAATCACTCATCACATCTTGAGCCATGAGGCCCATGCTCTTCAACATGGCTCCTCAACAGTAACAACTTCAAGCATTTTTCTGGTGAAATCCTCGCCAAACTTGAAGTATAAATTCCTGAACTCTTTGTGTTCGATGATATGTTCATGAAGGTGTTATGGTTGTTCTACATAGCCTTCCATATGTTTGCTTGGATGAGTTGAATGTATACTCTTGCATGTTCATGAAGGCGTTGGGTGTTAGGAGATGGCCACTGTTTCGAAATAATTATTAAGGCGCCCATTCACCCCCTCGGGTCACTACTCTCGGTCCTACACTAGGCGTTTATCCAAACACTCGGGAAATACTTATTCAGATATTTCTCGTTTAATGATTTCCACAATACTTCTCTGTCCATCCCTTCGATCAAATATACTCTGCTGGGAACCACTCAATGTATCCAAAATGGTCCTTGCCAATTGGGGGACCACTTACCGAACCGATTATCTTTAGACCCGATCTGTAGGATAAGTTTCCATACGAGTTCTCCTTATTCAAATGATTTTGGCACCACCTTCTTATTGTAGAATCTGGTGACCCTTACTTTATTTTCCTCAATCTTCTCGAGGGCTCTTAATCGGATATGCATTAGATCGTCTAGGTCGTCTGTTATTAAATTGTAATAATCATCGGCTATGAGTTGATCCTGTAACGTGATTCTTCTTGAGCTGACGTTATTTTCCCATGGCAATACGACCTCATGGCCGTAGACTAGTTGATATGGTGGTACTTGAGTGGATCTATGATGTTCCATCCGATAAGCCTAGAGTGCTTCCGATAGGGACTGATGCCAACGCTTCGGTTGTTCGCTAATTTTATGCCTTATCAACTTGATCAAACTCTTATTGGTTGCTTCTGCCTTCCCATTAGCCCGTGCATAATATGTGATGAATTCAAGAGCTTGATCCCCATACTGGCAGCAAATTGCTGAAATTCCTTTGACACGAAAATTGTTCCTTGATCCGTGGTGATAGTCTGTGGGGTTTTTAACCCATATATTATATGTTCCCTGATGAATTCGATGGCATCGACAGATGTGACTTTCTTGAGTGAAATGACCTCTACCCATTTCGTGAAATAATCAGTGGCTTCTATTATAAACATGTGACCTTTGCTTAACGCCAGGTAGATTAGGCCGATCATATCGATACCCCATCCCCTGAGGGGACAGAGTTTGATTATCAGGTTCATTGACAATGTGGGTGCCCTTTGGAAGCTCGAAATTTCTAACAATCCTAACACCCCTTATAGTATCTTATGAAGTCTTCCACCATGGTTGGCCAAAAGTAACCTGCCCTTCGAAGTAACCATTTCATTTCTTGGGCTGACTGATGTGTCCCGCATATGCCATCATGTACATTGCACATCACCACTTTGGCCTCTGCAATACTTATACATCTGAGGAGGACTTCTTCGGTCGTCCGATGGTACAAATCTTCGCTAAGCAAGATGTACTTGGTTGCCTGATACCTGAGTTTTCTTGGCACTAATGCCGAAGGGTTTTTTACATAATTAATGATTACATACCACCAATCATCGGCTTCTATCTCTGCGATTTATATGTCGACCGACTTAGAAATCAGTTTGTATCCTGATGCCGTTTTGGCCAAATCGTTTGCCTCCGAGTTCTACTCCCTTGTGATGTGAGTGAGGGTCACGCTTCGGATGTTTGCCATTATAGTTTGGAAGTGATCATGGTACTCTTGTTGACACATAAACGTGCACCCGCACTTGGGTCAGTTCGATGATCCAAAAGTGTACGGATACTTAGGGACAAGCCTAAGCGTAACACAGCATCGACGTCGCATTCCAACTGCCCTTAGCCGTGGTAAGGGGGTTGGAGTCGCCAGGCAATCAGGTTACACAAAATAATCCAATTAGCCGAAAGAAATATATTAAACAGAATAAATCAGCAAACTGGTTGGAGCCTGTCTGCTTCGAAGTATGCTGCGAAGGGGGTCACCGAAGTATACCTTCGGCGTCTGATGCGAAGTATCCCACCGGAGGGTACCTTCGGCATTCAGACTGATCTGGTCGAAGATGAACTCCGAACGGATCTGGACAGGACAATCACCTCCGAACAGTGGGGTTCGGCGTGAAGTCTCTGATACAGTAAGATACAGGGTAATGGCTCAAATGCAATGCGTGAACGTGACTTCGTCCGGAGTGGGGTGCGAGCGTGGCGAAGCCTATCGTGACGAAGTCTGCTGACGGAGCGTGCTGTCGAAGCAAAAGTCTCGCCAAAGGGTGTTCTGGCAACCTCCGAAACCGATCTCTCAGCGCTGGACACCTCCAATGAAGTAGCTCCGAACGTTGGTAACCTGCAACAGATAAGATTCGAAGTACTAATTCGGCTCGAGGACCGAATTCTGCTAAGTGTTGCACTAGTAGCGAAGATAGCAATCTGTTACACAGATTAGCGGATACTTCATAGGCGAAGTAACAAAGCGATAGCAATATATTACCTAGATTAACGGATACTTCACAAGCGAAGTAACAAGGATTACCACTGTTCCGAAGTGGCCGTCAGAGGGCTTCCAGGCAAACCCACGAAGAGTACAGAAAAGTAAAGATAAAGTAATTGTGATTCAATTCTAGGGCTTTGTGGTTGATTTGTGTTGGGGGTCCTATGAACTGGCTTCACCTCTATATTTATAGGGGCTAACCCTCTAATCTAATCTGCTATAATTCGGCTGAATAGAGATAAACACTTAGCAGGAATTGGGTCCAACTCTATCTCTGCCCGAAGTGGGCCTTCGGCCAGGCCCGTCGAAGCCTGCTCCTCGGGCCGAAGCTTCGGTGGCGTGGGCCTCTGAAGGCTTCCTGGGCGAAGGTCGTGGGCTGGCTGGAAGCTTCCGGAGCCCATAGCCCAATGGTCCTTTGGCCCTATAGGGCTTCGGCCTGACCCAGGACATGTGTATTTTCGGCCCAAATTACCAAATTTGATATTTTGACAATCTTAACCATTGATGCCATTTTTTGCTATCAACACATGCCCCCTGCCTTTTAGTGAAGTAAGTGAACTTAAAAGCACAACGAGCTAAAGAAGATACCTTCCATATCGGCCTTTCGACACCTTTTACGCTGTTTGCCACACACTTGGGAAATACCTTTTCAAGTATCTACCATTCAAAGCTCTTCGAAACCGCTCTACATGCAGAGATTCTAACACATATGCATTGCTAGGAGCGATTTCGGCTATTTTGAAAGGGCCTTCCTAACTAGGTGACCATTTACCTAATTTGGGACTCTTAGTGCCTAAAGGTAAAATCGTCTTCCAAACCAAGTCACTCACTTGAAATGATTTTGGTTTGACCTTCTTATTGTAGGCTTTAGCTACTCTCCTCTTGTCTACTTCTATGGCTTCTAAAGCCTTCAATCTCTTATCGGTCACTTCTTATAGGTTGTCCTTCAAAAGAGTTTCTTACTCATCGACCGATAAGCCATATTGCCTTAACACTCTTAAAGAGCCAAGATCTACTTCTATAGGTAGAACGGCTTCTTGTCCATATACCAACTCATATGGACTGACTTTGGTAGCACCGTGCTGTGCAATTCTACAAGCCCATAGCGCCTCGAAGAGCACTTCATGCCACCTTTTAGGGAATTCTTCAATTTTCTTCTTAATGAGCTTAATCACGGTTTTATTACTAGACTCGGCCTGACCATTGGCCTGAGCATAGTAGGGTGAAGAGTTTATCAACTTAATACCATAATATTCGGCGAAGTCCCTCACTTCTTTAGAAACAAATGACCTACCTTGATCTGTAGTGAGAGTTTGAGGAATGCCGAATCTATGTATGATGTGCTTCAAGATAAAGTCAAGTACCTCGTTGTGAGTCATGTTCTTGAGAGGCACGGCCTCTATCCACTTGGTGAAGTAATCCGTCACCATCAACATGAACCGATGCCCTTTTGAGGAAGGAGGGTGAATTTGGCCGATGAAGTCTAAACCCCAACCTCGGAACGGCCATGGCTTGACAATAGGGTTGACTAATGAATCAGGAGCTAACGGAATATTGCCAAACTTTTGACATGCTTCACACCATCTATAATACTTAAAACAATCCTCAGTCATAGTCGGCCAATAGAAACCCGCTCTTTTGAGCATCCAACTCATTTTCCAGGCCGACTGATGAGTGACACAAAGTCCTTCATGGACTTCTCCTATAGCCACCTGGGATCGTTCGTGGTCTAGACACTTTAACAATACTCAGTCAATGGTTCGGTGATATAGTGTGTCGTATATCAACACAAATTTAAACGCTTGTCGCCGAACCTTCCAATCAACCCTTTGGCTAGGGTCTCTTAAATACTGGACGATTGGAATTCTCCAATCGCCCTTATGGGCCTCAGAGGGTTTAGCTAGCCCACTCCTTGAAAAGGTATCTAGGTTACTGATTTCGGGGTGCCCCCCGAGCCCTTCCTGCTTCTGCCGAAGCCTAGCTGGTCTGGCTACGCAGATCGCATCAGGCTGAAGCCTCCTGTCGGAGGGTCCGGACTCCCGGAAGCCCTCGCTGTCTCGGGGACTCTGGCTCGTGGGCTCCGGCGTGCTAGACTCTTTAGTGGGAGGAACATTCTGGTCCTAGGACCTCGGCGCGCGGTGGCCTTCGGTAGCCGGAGGGGTCCGACCAAGAGGGTGCGCCTGCCCGAAGTCACTAGCTTCGGCAGTGAGACCAAACATCGGCTTCTCATGTACATAAAATTTTCCTCTCCCAACATGGAAACCAGATGCTTGCTGAGCCAAATCATTTGCAATTGAATTGGCCTCTCTCGACACATGAGAAATTTTGAAGTCATCAAAAGTAGCAACTATGTCCAAGAACTTATCCAAGTAGTTATTTAGCAAGCCATTAAACATTGAGCACTCCTAGCCACTTGTTGTACTACTAACAGAGAATCACCATGCGCATGGACATGTTTAACACCCATGGAATCTAACAATTCAAGCCCTAGCAGTAAAGCCTCGTATTCAGCTTGGTTATTAGTAGAAGGAAACTCTAAACGAGCCGAGGCCTCAAAGTGCATTCCGCTAGGTGATATGAGAACCACTCCAATACCTTGGCCATTTTTGCAAGCTGAACCATGAACGTAAAGTTTCCACGGTATTACCTCAATCAAAGCAACATTGTCACTCCAACTGACGTCTATGTGGTGATCAACTATAAAGTTGGCTACGACCTGGCCTTTCATAGCTCTTAGGGGTTCATAGGCCAAATCATACTCGATCAAAGCGTAAGACCACTTTCTGATTCTTCCACTTAGAATCGGCTTTTGCAACATGTGTTTTATAACATCGGTTTGGAAAATGACAACACATGTAGTAGGGAGAAGATAATGGCGCAATTTGGTGCACGCGTAGTAAAGTGATAAACACAAATGTTCCACAAACGCATACATGGTCTCGGCATCCAACAGGCGGCGGCTCAAGAACGTGATAATGTACTCTTTTCCTTCTACCTCTTGGGTTAGCATGGCCCCGATCACACTATCTTCAGCAGTGATGTATAGCCGAAACGGAATCCCGGCTTTGGGTGCTCTCACCACGGGCGGTGATGACAAGAACTCCTTGATTTTCTCAAAGGCACTTTGCTAGCTTGCCCCCCAAGTGAACTCAGCCTCATTCTTTAGCCGGGGTATGGGGAAAATGCATCAATCTTGCCAAACAAGTTAGATATAAATCGACACAGATAATTCATCTTGCCTAACAACTTTTGTACATCTTTTTGCATGTTGGTGCTGTAACGTTCCTAATTTTCGCAAGCCTCTTAGGATAAATCTTTATGCCTATCTCATGAATCATAAAACCTAAGAACTTACCCGCCGACACGACAAAAGCACACTTGAGTGGGTTCATTTTTAAACCATACCACCGCATCCTATCAAAAGCAACTTTCAAATCGGCTAAATGGTTTCCCATATCGTCCGATTTGACTATGACATCATCAATGTAAACTTCTAACATAACTCCTAGCAACTTGTGGAAGATTAAGTTCATAGCACGCTGATACGTGGCGCCAGCATTTTTCAAACCAAAAGTCATGACGACCCCCTCGAATAAACCGACAAACCCAGGGCATCGAAAGGCAGTCTTGTAGATGTCCTCTTCAGCCATAAAGATTTGATTATAACCCGCATTGCTGTCAAGAAAACTTAGCACCTTGTGCCCTAAAGCATCGTTGATTAGCATGTTAGCTATCGACATCGGATACTCATCCTTCGGAGTGGCCTTGTTCAGATCCCTGAAATCAATACATACTCGTATCTTGCCGCTCCCTTTCTTTTCTATAGGCACAATGTTAGTGACCCATTCTGCGTACCTGCATGGCCTAATAAACCCAGCTTTGAGCAGTCGCTCTACTTCCTCTTTAACTCGGTCATAAATGACCGAGTTAAAGCGACGAGGAGGCTGTTTATAAGGCCTAAATCCGAACTTGATAGGTAGCCGATGCTCCACGAGCTCGCGGCTTAGTCCCAGCATCTCGTTATACTCCCATGCGAAACAATCAACATACGACCGAAGCAACTTTATTACTTTGGCCTTTTCATCAGGCTGTAAATGTTGGTTTACAAAAGTCGGCCTCGGGATGCCACCATGACCTATGTCAACTTCTTCTAAGGTATCGGCCGACGCAAAACCTTGTCCTAATTTCTCTACTTCACTAAAGTCCTCGATGGCCTCGTCAATACCGTCTTTATTAGACCGATACTGCTCTACACGAGACTTTAGCCAATCGAGATTACACTTGCTAGACATGACTACTAATACAAAAATAGTCATGCTACACCAGCCGGCTTTACAGAGACTGGTACAAAACATCCTCCGGACACGCTAACAAATTCATAATCTGAAAGATCTCTACCTGGCATACACTCTACCTTGTTGTGAACGGCGTCAACTAATACATCGGCCAATGCCACTTGGGCCAAATTATCTGCGGGAATGACTTCTACTTCATCGTCGTTCCACTACATTAGGCACTAGTGCAACGTAGAAGGAATGCATCAATTCGCATGAATCCAGTCGCGCCCAAGAAGCATGCTATAGTTACCTTGAACATCGACGACGAAAAATGTTGTTGGCAACGTCTTGTTGCCCACTGTCAACTCCATGGAGAGCACGCCCTTGGCCTCAGAACTCTCGCCGTTGAAGCCGTTGAGCATCAAGTTGGTCTTCTTTACATCATCCTCGCCCCTACCAAACTTCTTCAACAGTGAGTAAGGCATTAGATTAACTGTGGCGTCACCGTCGACAAGCATCTGGGAAATCAGCTTTCCGTCAATGTGACCTCTGACGTAGAGAGGATTCAGATGGCGAGCCGAGTCCTCGGGCTTCTCAAAAATAGCATTGTGTGGGCCAAGGTTCAACTGAGCGACCTCGGTCTCGTCTTGCGGCAGGGCAAACTCGGCGGGTAGTGTGACAACGCTGATGTCCATCGCCTAGGAGCTGGGTTGGTCGTCATCGAGCATGTCATCATCGTCGTCGCTCGGGCTAGGAGCCGGCTTGGTCGTCTCAACCGGCTTCATCCTCCATACTTGTCTTCTAGTTGGTCGAGCGTGGATTTCTTCAAAAATAGCGTCCCGCTCGTCCTCGGTTTTCTTCTCGCGCATCTCCAGTGCCCGCAGTCGTTGCAGACGTCTCTTTTGTGATTTGGACATGTCAGGAGGCGCCCAAGATGGCTATGGCTTGGTGCCAGGTGCTACTACCTGTCCCCTATCAACTTTAGCCGAAGTGGTTCTGCCCACCTTGGCCTCGCGCACTTTGTATTCGGAGGGGCCTTCGCTGTGGACCTCGGCAGTCGGACTAGCCTTGTTCGGCCGATCGGACCAGGCTTCGGCGCGGGCTTCGGTAGAAGCAGGGGACTTACCTCCGTTAGGCTTCGGCAATAAGGCCTTCGGGATTGGGACTTCTTAAGACCCTACTCTAACTGTGATAGCTTCGGACTCCCTGTCCTTGGCCTTTTCGCGCCTGTATCCTTCGACTTCGCTCCGTACGGGCCGATTCAGAGGGTAGTCTAGCTGTACCTCCCTCCGCTGCGTCTGTTTGTCCCTGCCATTCATAATACTCCAAAGGAAAACAAGGCATAGCATTAGGTTGCAGAGGGTAGTCTGGCTGTGATACATAAGGAGCCCACAGAGTCCCCGCCCAGTTGTACGGCGGAGGTATCGGCGGCTCCAATGGCCTCACCCACTATGAGCCAAACCTGTTACCCGGAGGGGGGTTCGGCAGAGTCGACGGTGTCTCGGACCATATCAACGAGGGTTCCTTCTAGGACGGAGGTATGTTCGACCAGTGCGGGCCGAAGTCTCCTGTCGAAGGACTCATCCAGAGTGGTGTGGGGTTCGGCCATTAGGGGCCGATGTTACTGCACGGGGAATTTGGCCACTGAGGTCCGAAGCCACTGCACGGAGCGTTAGGCCACTGTGGTCCTAAGTCACCACGCGGAGGGTTCGGCCACTGCGGTCCGAAGTCGCCGTGTGGATAGTTTTGCCACTGCGGTCCGAAGCCATCACGAGGAGGGCTCGGCCACTGCGGTCCGAAGCCACCTTCCGGAAGTCTTGGGCCCTTCGGCTGACTTAGTTTTTTAGCGTGGGAGCCTGCTTCTCTGGCTTTTCTTTGATGCTTGTTCAACAACATCTTGTATGTTACCTTCAGCTTCTTGTGAGCCTTAGCCAAAGGGGTGCTAATGTTTCATTTCCACACCCCAACCTCGGGGTTCTTAGGTATGAGTGTGCGCGTGCGTGGTTCTCCAACAATTATCGCCTTCCCTTTAGTCAACTCGGTCTGTTCTGGCCGAATCAATACCTTCTTCTCGCCGAGGTCGACGGCGTTGACGGGGAAATGATCTTTGTCTAGCTTCATCTTTGGATTGTGGTCTATTTTCAATAGTCCTTCTTCTATGAACGATTGAACCTGGCGTCGAAAAACATTGCAATCGTTAGTATTATGTGAATGCGAGTCATGCCACTTACAGTACGAATGTTTCTTCAACTCATCAATAGATGGAATGACTTGACCTTTAGTCAACCTGAGAAGCTAGTTATTTAAGAGAAAATCAAATATTTTATCACACTTAGTTATATCGAATGAGTACTTGACCTCACTAGGTCGATTCTTCGTGGGAGACGGCCATAATTCGGAGCAAGTGATAGGTTTACTCTTAGCATTCCAAACCCATTCAGCTGCGTACATGTCGTTCGAATCCTCCTCTTCTGATTCCTCCTCGTCGGAGCGTTCCATGACGTGGATTTCAGCCCTAGGCTTGTTAAACGTTTTAATAAACTTTTTATCCTTGGCTCGGCCTTCGTGGACCAGAGCCTGCTGCAAGACTTGGCTAACCTCTAAAAAGTTCTGGTTGTCTAATCTTTATTTAATCTTGGGATGCAACCCATTAAAAGCTAGTTTTGCCAGATCCCTTTCTGAAATACTAAGGCTGAAACATCGGTTTCTAGTATCCCTAAAACGCTTGATGTACTCGGAGACGTTCTCGTTAGATTTCTGCCTAACCGATGTCATGTGTGAAAACCTAAGTTCTGTCTCACCTGTGTAAAAGTAATCATGGAATTTTCGTTCCAAATCATCCCACGTCTAAACGGAGTTCGGCGGGAGCACCGAAAACCAAGTGAAAGCGGTGCTGGATAGCGAGAGAGAAAATAGTCTAATTTTTAGAGCGTCTGTCCTGCTAGCTTCTCCCCACTGTGCTAAAAATTGACTAACGTGCTCTAGTGTGGTTTTGCTACCCTCGCCGTCGAACTTAGTGAATTCAGGGATTCTATAGCCGCGAGGGTAGGGAATTGTATCGAAATGGTCGTGATATGGCTTATGGTAAACCCTAACCCGACCCTTAGGCATGAAGCCAGCGCATTCCCTAAATAGTGCACGGATCCGCTCCTCTAGGTCAACTTGGCCTGCTGCCTGTGCACGTCTCTCGTGTGGGGGCGCGACACGCAGTGGGATTTTGGTGTGTTGGCCATAGGCCTCTTCCCTACGTGCTAGCTATACGACATGCTCGAGCCCAGGTGCCCGTGCATGTGGCGCGGGCAGTGCGGGCACCGGCGCAGGTGGTGGTGGTTCGTGGCACGCAGTGCTAGTTTGGCCGTAAGCATAATGACTAGTCTCGGCCATAGTTGTTGAGACCAGAGACGTAATGGTCTTGCCATTGTTACCGTCAGTTCTGTTGTACACATGATTTACCGGAGGTACACTAGCAATAGGGACTGGTGGTACGACCTTAGTAAAGTCGAACCTTCTAAGAGTTGCCTCTACTTGTGAGCTAACTGTTGAATCTAAACGGTTGGCTAGGAAAGCGCTGACGGCCTGATCTACTGATGCGACTATTTTTTGCTCAATCTCTAAAGAAGATAAACGAGGCGATACGGGTGTTACCTAGATCCGAGAAAGGCCGGGGGCGATGATGTCGCACTTGATGAAGCCTGCGTGTGTCTTGATGTAGCCCCAAGCATCATGTCTTGGAGTGCCTTCAACTTTGCCTCGATTTCTGCTCGGTATTCTGTGGGAATATCTTCAAGAGTAGGTGTTAGGATGTTGTGGTTGTCGACATTCATGCCTCCTATGGTGTCCATCGGCAGTGTAGACATAGTAGTCATTGTAGATGTACCGGTGGCCGATGTAGACGTACCCGTCATGTTGATGTGACTTTTCCCCAGCGGAGTCACAAAAAAGTGTGTTGACACGAAAACGTGCCCCGCACCTGGGTTAGTTCGACGATCCAAAAGTGTGCGGATACTTAGGGATAAGCCTAAGCGTAACACAGCACCGACGTCGCATTCCGACTACCCTTAGCCGTGGTAAGGGGGTTGGAGTCGCTAGGCAATCAGATCACACAAAATAATCCAATTAGCCGAAAGAAATATATTAAACAGAATAAATCAGAAAACCGGTCGGAGCCTGTCTACTTCGAAGTATGGTGCGAAGGGGGTCACTGAAGTATACCTTCGGCGTCTGATGCGAAGTATCCTGCTGAAGGGTACCTTCGTCGTTCAGACTGATCTGGTCGAAGATGAACTTCGGTTAGACTGATGACCCATTTCCTGATACGTCCTTTTAGCACTAGGGCTGATAGCATATATTTAATGACATTAGTATTACATACTACGTTGCACTACATTGAGAGCAAGTAATGCCTCAGTTTGGTGCACGCGAAGTACAAACATAAATAGAGCTTCTCCACTGCGGGGTACTAGATCTTGGCGTCTAGTAGTCTTATACTGAGATAGAATACCACCCTCTCTTTCTTGTCGACCTCCTGAATTAGAACTGCTCCAATGGCTTCACTGTCGGCTAATAAATATAGCCTAAACGGAGACCCTTCTATGGCGGCATCAATATTGGGGGTGAACTTAGGTACTTCTTGATTTCATCAAACACTCTCTACTGCTTATCTCATGTAAATTCCTAGTAGGGCTTCAACTTTAACAACAGAATGAACGACTCTATTTTCTTCGAGAGGATCTCTATGAACCTCCTGAGGAAATTTATCTTCCCGATCAATGATTACAATTTAGTTTTATTAGTAGGGGGTTGGGTATTCTTGATTGCCTCGATACTGCGCTGGCTGATCTCGATTCCTCTTTCGTGCACGACAAAGCCCAGGAACTTTCCTGCCAATACACTAAAGGCACACTTTTCGGGATTCATCTTCAATCTGTATTTCCTAGCCTTTCTAAAACTTGACGCAGATCGACCATGTGGTCTTGGATGCTTCTTGATTTTACCACAACATCATCAATGTATATCTCTACTATCATGCCGATCAAGTCGTGGAAAATATAATTCATGCATCTCTAGTAAGTTGCTCTGGCGTTCTTCAAGCCGAAGGTCATCACTACCCACTCATATAACCCAGTGGTCCCTAGGCACCAGAAAGCCGTCTTATGAATATCTTCACCAGCCATGAAAATCTGATTATAGCCTGTGTTCTCATCCATGAAGCTGATGATATTGTGACCCGATGCTGCATCCACTAACAAATATGTGATCGGCATTGGGTACTTGTCTTTTAGGGTTGGGTTATTCAGATCTCTGAAATCAAAAAAATTCTGAGCTTCCCACTTTTCTTCCATACTAGTACTATATTCGATACCCATTCTTCATATCGACACGATCTTATGAATACTGTGTGGTAAAACATTGTTACCTTGGCCTTGATATCTAGGTATATCTATGCTTTGAATCACCGAGATGACTGCTTGAACGACTGATATCCCTATTTTATTAGTAGCCGATGTTCTATGATCAATCGGCTTAAACCTGACATCTCATGGTACTCCCTTGCAAAACAATCCCGATATTCCCGTAGCAACGTGATTAGTTCACTCTTTATTTCATCGGGAAGTTGAGCACTTACGAAGGTTGGCCTCGGCCTGTCACTGGGTTTGATGTCTACTTCTTGAAGTTCATCAGCCGCAGTGAAACCTTGGCCGAGTTTACCCTCTGTTTTGTTGATGTCGTCTTCATAAGGTGGACTTGGGTTGTTTACTTTGGATCGGTCCAACCTCACCATCTGTTACTGCAATGGTGTTACTGTTCCGAGTCTCGTCTGACCGACAGACGAAGTCCAGTGTCCCACCAGGCGTGCCAAAAAGCGTGTTGGTGCGTTTTTTGGTCCTACTTTGACACACGCGTGGCTTAGGAAATCTGCTTAACTACAGTGCAGGTCCTACGTTCTTAGAAAAAAAAGGACTCAAGGCGTGCCAATCAGTTTGACCCTACAACTGATAAGGAAACAAAGAGAATAATATGAGTAGCATAGCCTATCAGTTATTGAGCCGATGACCGCAATAGGGATAGGATAATCGTGGACTATTATACCGATCGACCATAGGGCCGATGACCACAGGAGAAGTGATCGGGCGAGCATGCCATCGGCCGTTGAGATGGGCAGTTTGCATGTATGGGTTGATGATCGCTTTTTCGATGGCGAATAAGATGTAGTATTGAATTGAAGATAACCCATCGTCTTGACTTTGATAGAAATAAATAAAATGTGCCAGATAACATGTCTATATCATGAAAATCATCACAATAACTAGATCAAACCTAACCAAGACAATAGCTAATCACAATGGTCTTAATAATATGTGAACATATTGGGCAGGCTTTATTTAGATGAACGATATACAACATGAAAAAGATATAATAGCAAGAGATGTCGGACTTAACCGATGAAGCCTCAAACTACCACACCTTGATCACATCAATCTAAGAGATCAATATGATGCAGCCTTAGACCAAGCCAATATACCGCGATAAACCTACTATCATATTGTTTTAATTAATGTCTTCAAGAGATCAAACTGATGCAACATAAAGACATTGACCTAGTCAATACGATCGTCGGGGGTGGCGAGACTCACCGCTTCGCTAGAGATTGGAACGATGCAGCCTAGCTCCGAGTGCCGAATCCCACCGGGATAAACCTTGGGAGGCCAAGGGCGGCGATGCGCCGAGTAGTTTCTTGACAGAGATGTGTGTTTTATCCTAAGGGTTAGATATTTATAGTTCAGAGGCTTTCCTTCCAAGCAATCTATCCTAACCGATTCTAGATAAAACTTCATCTTCTCATCATTGGCTACTTCATGTTCGATAGTGTTGTAATGGACAGGCTTCTTTGACTATCTTTGACCGGATTCTCCTTGACTTTCGTTGACCGTACGTAATCCTTGGTGGGATCTGGCTTTACCAAATCTGGCATCAATAGTTGGAGATAACTACTATGTTTGATGAGTGTTTTGACAGTGATTGATGATGACCTAGCCTTTAAGACCAACCGTTGGAATGCAAGTGGTCAGGAGGCCTTGCTCCAAACACATTACTCAGGAATTCGAGGCCCTTTGCCACTAGTCTTCTAGAGAAATTCAACCGGCGAGTAGTTGGAACTAGAACCACTCGGGAGGGAACATTGGATCATATTCCTCATAATTTCCTTTTTCCTTTTAATTTAATGCCGGGGGTTATTTGCTTGTCAACCTTATACTAACTGACCAAGCTAAGCCTAAGTAGAGAAAATACCATCAGAAGCTCAAAGCATTGTTCTTGGCATACACTGTAATGTCCCAATTCATACTAAAGTTCTATGGTAAGCAGTTCAGAACAAAAGCAGTGCGACAAAGCAAACCCACCTGGATCTTGCCATATTAGCATAAAAGGCATGTATATCAATTCCATTATTTGTATCATTTTTCAGTACATGATTTTCATGAAAAGCATTTAGATGTTCAAGTTGCATATTTTCATCCAAGAGAAAAGAAGTTAGCTACGAGGCATGTAAAAGATAGCAAAAGCAATCAGCCTACACATGCTAGTTACTAGACTAAGCGGTGACCATGTTTTAAATTTTTAAAGCATAAAAATCATGCTCATGACAGATATAAGATATATTCTATAGAGAAAAGTCACATGATCAAAGACAATAATTCAATGGCATATACAAGCATGCACATGTAAAAGCAGTTAATCATATGATATAAGCTTGTGAACAAAATAACTACACCTCACAAAATTCCATACAGATGACACATACCAAGCTCTCCTCTCAAAAATGCAAAATGCTAAGTATCAAGAGGCTTGGAAAAAATGTCAGCAAGCTATTTCTAGGTATCAATATATTGCATTTCTTTGTCTCCCTTCTCGTTGTGGTCTCTCAAAAAGTGATAACGCACATCAATGTATTTGGTTCTAGAATGGTGAACTAGGTTGTTGGCTAAGATAATAGCACTAGTGTTATCACAAAGAAGTGGAACACCCTTAAAATTCAACCAAAAATCCCACAAGGTAGAAACCATCCACAAAATCTGATAACAACAGCTTGCTGCAGCTATATATTCAGCCTCAGTTGTAGACTGTGTGATGATAGACTGTTTGTGAGAAGACCAACATACCATATAAGAACCCAGAAAATGACAAGAAATAGAGGTACTTTTTCTATCAATTCTACAACCAACAAAATATGCATTGGAAAATTCTCTAAGGCATAAAGATGATGATGCATAATACCAAATTCCAAATTCTAAAGTGTGCTTGAGATACCTTGGAATGCGCTTCATGGCTTGATGATGGGAAGATCTCAGAGACGCTTGAAAATGAACTCACAGACATATGGTGAAATGTATGTCTAGTATCATGGTCGTCTAGTAGAGGAGGGAGACGATCATGCTCCGGAACTCCTTTTGATTAACTTCTTCACCATCTTCATCCGGGTCAAGCGCAACCGAGGTAGTCATAGGAGTGGCTAATGGCTTCACATCGCTCATGTCAAAGCACTTCAATAGATCCTTGGTGTACTTGTTGGATGAGAGAAGGTTCCTTGTTTGTATTGCTTGATTTGCAAACAAAGGAAAAACATCATCTTGCCCATCATCGACATCTCAAACTCACTGCTCATAGAATCTGCAAACTTGGCAACAAGTGCATGAGAAGAGCCGCCAAAAATGATGTCATCAACGTATATCTGAACAAGAAGGAAATATATGCCATGCTTGAGAGTAAACATGGTTATGTCAATAGAGCCCATTTTCTACACATGCTCTAGCAAAAACGACCTAAGGCAATCATACCAAGCCCTAGATGCCCGCTTGAATTCAAACAAAGCTTTATGAAGTTCAAAGACTCTTTGAGGGTACTATAAATGTTCAAAGCCAAAGGATTATTTGACAAAAACATCTTCGCCTATCAAACCATTAAGAAAAGAAGTTTTGACATCCATTTGGTAAAGCTTGAATCCCCTCAAGATGAGGAACGGGTGCAAAATTTTCCCCAAAATAAATCACCTCAATCTGGGACTAACCTTGAGAAATAAGTCTAGCCTTGCTTCTCATGGTAGACCCATCCTCTCCCTGTTTGTTTTTGAGAATCCATTTTTATTGGCGTAAAAGATTACGCTAACAGGTTTAAGAAACTGTATGTGTGATAAACGAAATGTTTGTAGGAGCGGACTATCTCAAGCCTCCGTGAAGGATAATAGCTCAAAATAGTTCGAACTTATGTATTAAATCTCTGAGTATTCGATGCCTTCTACAGGGTTAGAATGGGGGTATTTATAGGTAAAAACTCTAAGGAAAATACTTTCTTACCCCTCAATTACAACCGACATAGTGGAAACTATTTCGGTACCCCTAATAGGGCTAAAATGGTAAAATACTAATTTAATTAGAAAGAAGATAAGTCTTCTATCCTTGCTGGCAACATTCCTTCGTGGTTAAGGCTTTCAGGAAACTTCATTAAACCGAAGTCTTAACGGAGATCTTCGCTGTATAATACTTTGAATACAGCTCAACTCCGGTGCTTCTAAGATCTTTGAAGATCAAAGCTTCTAACTTCACCTCTTTTGTTGGTATCTTCAGGGAAGCGTTCTTGACCTCTAGAGGATGAAATGTTTCCCCCAACAGTAGCCCCTAGAATACGCTTCTCTGAATAACCTGTATGGCAAGGAGAGTAGTATACGCAAGAAATATTTTCATGATCAGGGACTTAGCGAAATTTACCATTCTTTGAGGCATTCAGAGATTCGTAATCTTCGGACCAACTTCTATGCGAAGGTATGCATCGATGTAGCTTCGAAGATAAATCCTTGCAAAGCTGAAATAACCGTTAGACTCACAGAAATAGCCGTTACTCCTTTTTTCTTAAAAGGGCTACACCGCCGCTTCATTTCTGGAGACGTGATTTCTCACGAAGAGTCGTGATAAATTGTAACGGTAAAGAAGACGGAAAGGAACATATGAATGGTACACTGCCTGCGAATTCACACTATAAATAAGAGGGCAGGAGTGCGTTTGGGATACTTTACCAACTACTCCTACATTTCCCCTTTTCTGCTTCCTAAGCTCGAACTCGAACTCCATCTTCTCTCATGGCGAAAACTAGTCACAAAGCTCCTGTCCCTGCTTCGTCCTTGGCCAGGCAACAAGCTATGGCGGCAGCAGCAGCAGCGGCGCCTTCTGATAATCCTCGCCTGGCTGGTCCTGACGATCTCCTCCCAGCATCAGCCAAGTATACGGACCAGTCGTATAGTTTGGGGCCTTCAACGTGCTCGAAGAAGTCCATTGCGGCGGCAACTGCGGGGAAGATTAGTCTTGGAATCAAGATTCGCCAGAACAACAAAGAAGTGATTCTAACACCATGGGCCAGAGAGGTGGTTGTGTTCGAAGCCTTCTTCGAAGCAGGATTGGGGCTTCCAGTGCTAGATTTTCTCTCTGAGGTATTAAGGTTGTTCCACGTTACCTTACCTCAACTTTCCCCCAATGCTATTGCTCGCCTAGCCATATTTGAATGGGCGATGCGAGCCGAAGGTTGCGAGGGGAGAGCTGAAATCTTCGCAGCGCTTCACAAAGCTTCCTGCCAACCGAAGACTTACGAGGGAGCCGGAGGAGAGAAGATGGTGATTGCCTTCGGCAGCATCAACTTTCGGCTTCGTGAAGAGTATCAAACTCGGTTCTCGGTGAAGGCCATCAACGCCAGATGGTACACAGATTGGGTCCTTCGCTGGTTTTATGCCGAGGTGGGAGCGGGATAGTGCCTTGGCTGGACCCCTCGAAGACATCTTCTATCGGAGGGAAGCAGAGGTCCATCCAAACCTAGGCCAGCTTGAAGCTCGTCTCAGACTGCTGCAAGCCATAAGTTGTTGCATGACCATGCGTGACTTAGCGGAGGAGTTCATCGGACGCCGGATTTCATCCTTGATGGCTAGCTGGCCGATCAACTTTGAAGAGAATCTAGAGGGTTGACTCCAAGACATCCCTTCAAGTGCTTTAGGTAACCTTGAATTCCCTGCAAAATGTTTTACATGTAGTATTGATTCTATAAAAATGATTTAACTGAAAGTAGATGAAGTACACTACTGAAAACAGAACCTTGTAGATTCTACTCTCAATCAGACAAACCACATGAATTACATATCAGTAGAATACAATCCAGAATGTGATGTATTAGTTCAGCCAACCAATACAGTTTAGTTCATTTCAAATAGAATTCAGTTTGAAATCACAACACTTCTGAAAAATTCTGAACAATGAATAGTGACTTAAATCAAAACTGACTACTGATTCATGATTTAACTTTGACTTCAATTCTGTGTTCTCGAAACAGAAATACAGACTCAAATACTGAACCTGACAAAGCTAAAAAATAATCTATAGAAAGTATCACAACTTTGATCAACCTAGCAATATCAGGTTTTCAGAAAACTGGATAAACTCACTCTAAGATAATAGACAATGACATGTTGACAACAATTTCAGTATATCCATTTCCAGTACTGTGTTCATCTAAAGAAAAATGAATCAAAACACAGAGATAATCAGTTTTGTTCAGTAAACAAGACTGTATTAAACTGAACCAGTATCAAATTACAAGTAACCAGAAAGTTTCAGCAATGGTTTTAATGTGACAAGGCACACAACTTTTTACACAAAGTCACTAGTGCAAAAACCTAAACAGATGAACAAAATTAGAACATTGCCTCGTTTCTGAATCTGAACAGTAACTCAAACTCTTCTTCTAAAAATATAGTGACACATTTAATTTGAAACAGAACAGTGTGAGTCAAGGAAAAAGAGCAACCTACTCAATTTCTGAACAAAATACTAGTCATGATCAATAATATAAATTCAGACTCAGTACTACACACTTTCAAAACAGAATTAAATTTCTTCAGTTTCTTTTTGAAATTTACACAGAAATGTGAAACAGTTCTAGATTTAGAGCTTAAAATAGAATAGATAGATGATCAATCAATCTTCATGGCTGAAAGCAATTAACAGAGTCAAATGTGTGTAGACATACCTTTTGATTGATTTATCTCTTCAGAATTCAGCTGTGCAGACTTCACAAGATTTTATCAATATGCTTGTATTCGATTCAGTTCAAACAGTTCCACTCAATAGTATCAAAAACAGAAGAAAGATTCTATACATTTTCAGAACAAAAGTTGATACTCAATCATGGCTCAAAATAAAAATGATTGGAATCAAATCCTAGAAATTCAGAGATCAAAACAGGGATAATCTGACTGTAAATTAAACTTTCAGAACTGAATCAAATTCACAAGAGCTAAGAGTATCAAGCAGAACTCATAGATGTCGAACTGATCATGGAAAAACAATTCTGATGTTTAACCCAACAAATACTTTTTCTGAGTAGAATCTAGAGAAATAAAAATACTTGGCTCAGAATACATCAAGAATCACCTTCTGCAAAAACAGTTTGAGCAGACAGCAATCAGAAAACAAATCCCAGTTTCTGCTAGTTTCTTGTCTGCCAAAAAGGTGCTACTAAAGGGAGCAAGTAGAAGATGAGCAAAGCACTTTTTACTTCAGGACAAAACAGTTGGCAGCACCAAAACACCTTTTCATAAAATTACAACAACTTTTTAGTTGTTAGAATAGATGATCTGAAACTCTTTGTTCTGATGAATCAATAAGATGAACATTAGCTATTTGATTAAAACTTTTTGTTCTTGGCTGAAAGCTAACCCATCCAACAGTTAAGAATACAAATCTAGATCTATTTTGCATCCATGTCATCCACAAATGATGGAGAAATACTAGCAAGATTCAGTTTCTAAAAGAACCTCAAGGGATCAGCCAAATCAGAACAGCTTGAACAATATTTCCTTAAGAACACATCCACAAATATTCAGTCATAACTTTCTAGGAGTGTTCTATTCAGAAATAATATAGTACTTTTGATGAGCAAGAACATCATGAAGAAATTGCACAAATAGGTTGCACAACTTGGAAAATGGAACCTCAGAAACATGCACAACAAAAGTTACATAGACTTGAAAACCATGTTAAAAACTCACCTGCGCCCAGACTTTAGTTGTTCATCGCTGGCTACTGTTGATTTTTTTGGATGTGGAATAGTGAATAGAATTTCTGAACAGACAAAGTAGTTTAAGCAGAAAAATTGATGTATTAGGTACCAAGTTTAGCCAAAAAAGAGAGAAACCAGCCCATGGCTATGGACCTCTATTTATAGGCCAGCCATGAGGGGAAATTTCTGAAAAGAACCCTATAGAACCTCTATTTTACATCAAGGTCCTATTCCTTGTAATATATTTTCAAAATTTAAGAAATCCTGAAAAATATACTAAAGAAGTACATTTACTCTAGACTGTTAACTTTTTATTACACAATGACTCAAAACAAAAAAGGACTCCTAGTTGTTGACATTAGCAAATCTCTATGTGACGGTTTTCAGCAAAAACTGACAAAGCCTCTCAACCCTTCGACTCATGACACCGCTTTGCAACTTTGAGCGCCAGCAAGCCACTTCCGCTCATCCTTGTCAATCACTCATCATATAGACAGAAACCACCCTTGGTTTCACAATCTCCCCCTTGATGAGTGCATTGACAAACCCAAACAGAGACATGATGAAATATTCAAGTTAAGTGCACAAGTGACCATAAAAACTCATAAAAGAGCAAAAACATGTCACTTGGTAAAAGATCTCCCTCTTGGGCAAAAAGTCATGCAAAACAAAGCATTTTGGCAAAAGCATCTCAATGCATCATTAAGGCAAATTACTCCCCCTTAACCAAGCAATCATCCAAAAACCTCTCCCCCTTTGGCAATGCAAGCATCAAGGAGATAAAAAGATGCAAAGAGGGGTGTGAAGGAAGAGTATGGATGCAAGCTTCTGAAACATGAACAATTCCAATTATAGTACTACCAATCATTTGCCTTGACTATTGTCTAAAAGTATTGTATGAAACACTCAGATGAATACCATCTAAACAAAAGGAATGAGCAAGAATTTTTAGTTTTTAGCAAAAAAAAGCATCACTACTCAGACTAGCATACTAGGCATGGCAAGGCATGAGGTACAAAAGCTAATCAAATACTACCCCGATAAGCATATCCTACTACATGGAGCTTCAGCAAACTTGATATGCAATTGATTCAAGCTTTTGATTTTTTTCATTGTAGTGCCAGGGGTTATTTGCAAGTCAACCTTACGCTAATCGACCATGCTAAGCCTAGGTTGAAATCATCAGAAGCTTAAAGCAATGGTCTCGACATACACTTCAATGTCCCAGTTTATACCAAAGTGCTATGGTAAGCAATCGAGAACAAAGTAGTGCGACAAAGCAAACCCACCTGGATCTTTTCAATTTTAGCACACAACAGCATGAATATCATTCATTTTCATTCATTTTTCATTTTTTTTAATTTTCAGCACAATATTCTTTGTAAACTGATCAAGTTGCGTATTAGCATCCCAGTGAAAAGGACCTAGCTATCAGGTATGTAAAAGATAGCAAAAGCACTCAACCTAGTCATGCTAGTTTCTAGACTAAGCATTGATCATTTTCAAATTTTCACAAATAAAAGTCATGCTCATGACAAATATCAGATGTAAACAATCCAATTGAATTCAACAGTATTAAAGACAATACTTCAAAGGCATAACAAATCATGTACTTGTAAAAGCAGCTAATCATATAACAAAAGCTCATACAATGTTACACAACTCCCCCTCAAAACATGCTAGAGGATCTCGAATGCTCAGTGTTGGAGTGAGTGAAAAACCGTTTTCGAATCCAGCATTGCAAAACTTGAGAACCTGACAAAGTAGTAGACTGATCATACACAGGGTATGAACCGTAATAAAAAGTGTGTGGTTGTGGGATCAGAATGGCGACTAGAGGGGGGTGAATAGGCGCCTCGACACTTTCTTGCGATGTGATGGCCTAATCAAATCACCGAACGCTCCTCCGAAAGATCACATAATCAATTTTACAATCACAGTATACATTAAAAACACAAAGCAACTCCAAATACAATTTTTTGTCTAAATCGTCACTTGAACAGTCGATCTATACTTGTCGGAGTTTTAGTCTCTGAAATACAACCTCTATTTCAGCACATGAAATGCCGACAACACGTTGTCGATTGATGTAACTCCGACAGGGTTCAGATAATTAGAAAACATACAAAAACTGAATTGTTGGGGGAAAATACTTCATCCTCAGAGCCATTGCTGCGCCAAGACAAAGGAAGGTGATTTAATCAAAGGCTTCCAATATCTAATTCCGGGAGCGCATTGGATCGAGCTCGAAGGATGAAGGCGAGCTCTAGCTCGAAGTATATCTTCGAAGCTAGACTCTTCAGAGAACCTCTTTGCCAGCTAAGATGGAAGACTTATCTTCTTTCTCAGCAGATTAGTATTTTACTGTTTTAGTCCTATTCAGGGTACCGAATAGTTTCCACTATGTCGGTTGTAATATAGGGGTAAAGGGGTCTTTTCCTTAATGTTTGAGCCTATAAATACCCCCTGTTTTACCCTGTAAAGAGGACGAAAGATTGAGTTATCCAATACACAGCTTCGAACTGTTCTAAGCTATTATCCAATTCAGAGCCTTAAAATAGTTTTCTTACAAACACTTCGTCTGTTAGTTTTTAATCATTCGAAACCTGTTAGCGTAATCTTTTACGCCAACAGTTGGCGCCGTCTGTGGAGAACCTAGTCCAAAAAACTTCGTTCTCTACCAAGTTTTCAAACCATGCCCCCCAAGCGGAGTTCAGGTGGTAGTCCTACTCGGAGGTCCCCTCGGACCTCCGGAGTAAGATCTTCGAACACGGTTGAGGTCGGAGGACCTTCGACATTTCCTCCACCTCAGACTCCGAAAGGAATTCCCCTTCCTCGTGCATATGGAGTTCCTCCCCGACTCCATCCATACTTCGGCCACCCGGAGTTCCTCTTTCACCTCAATTTCCACTTCGAACTGATGCATACAGGTCTCAAGACACGGAAGGCCCTTCCGGAGGAGATGAAGACAGTCCTGGCAATATGGCTGCTCAAATGGCCAGTCTCCAAGCTAAAGTAGCAAGGTGGCGACAGGAAGCCGTAGACAGGCTTCGCCCTCAGGCCACCCCAGTCATTCCCGAAGTGCCCGAAGACGACGAAGTTCACTATCCCGAAGCCCCGGAGAACGCGTCCTTCGACACTGAATCTCCGCTGCATCCAGAGATGCAGAAAGTGCGCTTCGATCCTAAGTTTAAAACTTCGAAGCTTTGCAAGTATGCCGGAGACGAAGATCCTGGGGAATTCTCCCGTTCTTATGCATTAGCAATTGAGGCCAGCGGAGGGGTGCGAGACACCATGGCCAAATGCTTTCCTCTAGCTCATGAAGGAGTGGCGCTGCGGTGGTTCTGGTCTTTGAAACCAGGGTCAATCAGAACCTGGGAGCAATTAAGGAAGAAGTTTATAAGCAATTTTTAGGGTACCTTCGTACCCCCAATGTCAACAGGAAGTCTCTTCCAAGTGAAGCAGCTCCCTGGAGAGACTCTAAGACAATATTTCAAGCGCTTCGCCCATACGAAGTCACAAATTCAAGGGTTAACTACATCTTCTGTAGTTGACGCAGCTCGAGAGGGAGTTACCCACGCAGGCCTCCTTGATAAACTTCACCGGAAGCAGATATCTTCTGTTGCTCAGTTGATGTCTTACTTCGAAGAGTATGCAAGGTCAGAAGAGGGCTGGCTTTGGATAACTGCTGCAACTCCGTCGATACTGCAAGAGGTTAAGTTGGAAGTAAAGACTTCAACACAGCCGCAGGGGCCTAGCTTCGAAGCTCAGCATGACAGGCGCAGGGGGCAAAAGCATCCTCATTCAGAAGTCTTGAACATTGCACCCCCGCAGAAATTTGCCACAAGGGCACTACAGCCTTCAGGAAGCAAGACTAGCAGCTGGAGGCCGCTAGGGTAACCGGCTGGCAAAACCCAAGCTTTTTTCTACTGCGTCCATGGTGAGAATCGAAGTCATGCGACTGATGCGTGTAAATCTATACTCACTTTAAGAGTCGAGTACCTGGAAAGAACTTCGGGTCGAGGCACTACTGACCGAGTTCCGACCGAGGTGCGCCCAGAGCCTGTCCAGGCTGTGGCGTGGATAGAGAACTTCGACTCTACAAGACAGCCTCCGGTGGTCAATGTTATGCCACCTCCGAAGCAGGAAGATGGTCAAGATCGAGGGAAAAGAGTAGTCCTCCCCATCTCCGGAGGAGGGACCCTCGGAATTATGTCGAAGAGGCAGAGAAGAGAATATGTCAAAGAAGTGGTCCATATTGGAACTTCTTCGTCTGCAACTGCTATGCCTGAATGGTCCCATGTGCCGATATCTTTTTCTGCAGATGATGCAGCCAGTATTAAGTTTCCACATGCAGACCCACTGGTCATCACTGCCGACATAGCAGGGACCGAGGTCCGAAGAGTGCTAATCGACGGAGGGAGTTCGGCAGATATTATCTTTGTCCAAGCTTTTGATCAACTCTGCATCTCCAGGAAGCATCTTCTCCCAGCAGCTCATCCGTTGCAAGGCTTCGCAGGACCCCCTCTCGATGCCCTCGGCCAAATTGGTCTGGAAGTTACTTTCAGAGAGGGGCTACTGGCCAGGACGGAGGAAGTGATTTTTGATGTTGTGGATGCCCCATATGCATACAATGTTATCTTCGGAAGGGGCATGTTGAATCAATTCAGAGCTGTGGCGCATCATAATTACTTGTGTATGAAGATGCCCACACAGGCGGGAGTGCTCACTGTTTTCGGAGATCAGGCCATTGCGCGAAGAGCGGAGTATGGCCATGGGCCTCCTCTTGACCCGAGACAGGTGAACAACGTGCAAGATGACCCGGAGGTTTTTTCTGCTCCTGGCGAATCTTTGAAGAAGTCCTTCCCAAGGCCAAGCCCTGAAGGGGAGATTGCAATGAAGGTTATTGTAGAAAATGGCAAGGAATATTCATTTCAGTTTGGCAAAGACTTGCCTCCAGAAGTCGCTACTTCGTTAGAGAAAGTAGTTGAGGAGAATCTAGATGTCTTTGCTTGGTCTGATGAAGACATCACCGAAGTCAGTTGGGATATTATCGAGCACAGTTTATTTGTAAACCCGAAGGCTCAGCCTGTTCGGCAAGGACTCCAGAAGCTGTCTACGGAGAGGGCTATCCTTGCCAAAGACGAAGTGGAAAAGCTGCTGAAGGCTAGGATTATCAGAGAAGTGGCTCATACGGAGTGGTTAGCCAACCCAGTCTTTGTTAGAAAGAAATCTTCAGGGAAGTGGCGCATGTGTATTGATTTTACATCTTTGAATAAAGCATGCCCTCGTGACCCCTACCCCATGCCCCGAATTGATCAATTGGTTGACTCTACTGCTGGCTCGGAGTTATTAAGCTTCCTCGACGCGTATTTCGGCTATCATCAAATCTGGCTAAAGCACGAAGATGAAATCAAGACAAGCTTTGTAACTCCTTCGGGAGTCTTCTGTTATGTAAGAATGTCTTTTTTCTTAAGAAATGTCGGGGCTACTTTTTCAAGGTTAATTGATAAGGCTTTAGGTCATCAATTAGGTCACAATGTAGTGGCCTATATGGATGATATTGTAATAAAGAGTGCTTTAAAGCACCAGCATAGCCTAGACTTAGCAGAAACATTTAATAGCCTTCGGGCATGTGGAATCCGTCTTAACCCCGAAAAATTTATCTTCGGGGCTCAAGCTGGAAAATTGTTAGGATATCTAGTTTCGAGCAGGGGAATCGAAGCTAGCCCCACTCAGATAACTGCGCTACAAAGAATGGATCCTCCGAAGAATTTAAAGCAAGTACAAAAGCTGACGGGTCGCCTTGCAGCACTTAGCAGATTTTTGGCAAGGTCTGCGGAGAGAAGTTTGCCCATTTTTAAAGCATTGAAAGGGTCCGAAGATTTTGCATGGACACCGGAGTGTCAAAAAAGCTTCGAGGATATTAAGAATTATCTCAGTAATCTCTCTACACTCACGGTGCCTATTGCGGACGAAACCCTACTCCTCTACCTTGCAGCTACTAGCTCTGCTGTCAGTGCAGTTCTTGTCAGAGAGGTTGATTTCAACGAGAAGTTGGTACAGAATCCAGTCTATTTTGTGTCCGAAGCATTGTCCGGAGCGAAAACAAGATATTCCGAGCTTGAGAAGTTCACTTATGCTCTGATAATGGCTTCGAGGAAGTTAAGGCATTATTTGTTGGCGCATAATGTAATTGTTCCAACTTCATATCCCTTGGGAGATATTGTCGCGCCCCGATTTAATAAATCAGGACTTTATTGAAATTCTATAGAAAATCAATAAAACAAGACGTTCATCACACGACCACGTACAAGACGAGCAATCATTCACAGTTCGTAGACCGCATTAATACAAAAGTGAATGAAAGTGAAGAGAAACTAATAAAATCAAGGGTCCTAGATGAACGCCTCCTTCCAGTCTCGCCTTGACTGGGTCGCTACTCCAGACCTTCATCCTCCTCATAGTAGACTGGCTCTGATGGTGTAAGTCAACGGGGTGAGTACAGGTGTACTCAGCAAGCCACCGAATGCAAGTATAGATGCAAGATAATAACAAGGGAGATAGTGGCTAGTTTAGCGGAAGCAGCAGATTTGTAAAGCATTTAATGTGAGCATTTTATTTGTACGGAAAAGTAAACATGTGAATGCATCATCATCATCTTCTAACTCGAGGAGTACGTTTTACCTCCCCGCACAACAGTCCTTACATGCCATGAATAACTCATCCATTCAAACAATTGTAAACTAACTGCGAGTAGTCACACAACCCGCCCTTGACCGTGGGCTCGGCTTTTCGAAAAGATTGAATTACTCTGATCAGAGATGTACCACTGTACCCACAAGGCACACACTCATCACCTACACCGAAGTGTAACGAGATGACCCATCACACGGGAACTCGTGCCAAAACCTTCCATATGGTCTTCCCCGACTCAACAGCACCCTCTTATAGGTTTCGTACCGTGTCTCGCCCTGTCGAGTTTCCACAATACCCCCTCTTGAGCCATCGTCGGTACAAGGCGCCCTGAGGGCTAGCCCCTTGCCCCCTCCACTATGGTGCCGTGAGACGGAGGGTTCCACACTTCCAGTTAGGACTTACCCATTAGACTTGTGGTTGGTACGGAAGTGCTTTGCAACAGATCCCGCAGACCGGTCCTTATAGTGCCCCGGGTGCGACATACCAAAACCCGAGCTTGCACCCGGAACCCACCATACTTATAACATACCTAACTCCAACAGAGTCCAGAGACAAGAATAACAGGGTATTTCATATACCAGAATTCATCTACTCTACGACTCATTCTTTATATCCTATAGCAGTTGTGCCGGTACATTGGGCACTAGCTAATATAATATTTGTAGAGTGTCAAGGAGTTGGGGCTCAATAAGCATGGCTTGGGTTTGCACACAAGGAAGGGGATCTAATAAATATAAGTGTAGGGCTTGATGTTTGACTAATGCAATATTTATCCTAAGGGTTATAGCAATAATTTATTAAAACATGGGCTCAAATATGATCAACTGTGTCCACAAAGGTGGTCGATGACTTGCCTTGATCAGCAAAGGGTGACGGAGGAACCTCGGGGTAGAACTCCTGCTCCTCGACGAACTCGTAGTCTTCTCGATACGGGAAATAAACAATACATTCAATAAACAGATAAAATTCACCAAATAAAGGAACATACATCATTTGTGGGTGTTTTTATGTGAAGTAGTATTTTAATATTATGAGTTTGATATAAAACAGTGAAGTCTAATATTTTAGGATTTTTCCCAATTTATTTTCTGTATTATAAATTTTAATCCTAAGGGATTTTTATTCATTTATTTAGTAATAATAATTTAAGTAACAGAAACATACTGTTTTTATTGTATTAATGTGTATAGAATAATATTCTGGTTCTAACAAAATTTGAATGGTGAAATTTAGAGTTAATTTGAGCAAGATATGAATTTTCAAAGTTTAAATCAATTTCTGGAATTTTATTTAAACAGAAAATGGGCTCTGGTCCACGGTGAGCCAGGCCCACGGTGGACCGCGCCACTTTGGCGTGGACCGGATCAACCAGATTCGTTGGATCTTGATCCAGCGGCCAGGCGCGAGGCGGGAGGTTTAAATGAAATTGGACGGCTGTGATTAAAACGTGACAGATGGGTACACGTGGACGCACCGGATGGATCCGGGGTTTTAAGTTGCGATCAACGGCCGCGATCGCACGATACCCCTTCGATCGGATCCGAGGGCCCAGATTAAATCCCGAAGGGATTTAATCGTGGCCCTCCGATCGTGATCGGATGGCCTCGATTGCGTCCGACACGGCACGACGTAAGGGGGCGCGTACCCCCTTCGTCTCCGGCGACGGCGGGCTCGGGTGCGGCCATGGCGGCGACGGCGAGGGCCTAGTGGCTTAGCTAGGGCTAAAAATGGAACGCGGGGAGGATGGCGATCACGACGGTACCTCGGGTGGCGACGAAGGGGGCCTGGAGGTGACCGGCGGCGAGCGTAGACGGCGAAGAGGCTTCGGGTGGTCGACGGCGACGGCGATCCGGCGGCGTCCTCGACCAACGGAGTGGATGCCGAGGTGGGGCGGTCGACGACGGACTCGACGGTGGTGGTGGCTAGGGCGGAGGAGGCTGGGATCGACGGCGATGGCTCGCCGGAGATGGAGCAGGGGAGAACCTCGAAAAATGCTGCCGGGGCGCTCTGGTGTGTGTGGGCTCGGGCTGCTACGGTGTGGGTAGAGGGCGGCGACCACAGGGGTATAAATAGGGGGTCTCCGGTGTATAGATGGCAAGCCATGCCGGGGAACCCGAGGGTTCATTCCTAACTCCGGCGAGGTTTTCTTTTTACCTCGGATTGGCTTCCATAAACGTGAAGACGCGTCGGGTTTTGATGGAAGGAGGTCGGGGGCGGTCGGGGAAGGGGGTCCGAGACGGATCCGAGTGAAAGCGGGCGGCCGGCGGCAAGAATTTGGAAGGTGATCGCCGGGGAAGGAAGGGGAGAGAGGGATTCCATCGGAGAAGATGGATCTGACAGGTGGGCTCCACCTGTCAGTGGGTGAACGGGAAAGGAAAGGGCCCACAGGCGGGGCCGAGCGGTCAGTGGCGCGGCGGGGGCTGACTGGTGGGGCCAAGCGGGCGTGGGCGGGAGAGGGAGGCGGGGAAAAGCGCCGACAAGCGGGGCCCGCTTGTCAGAGAGAGAGCAGAGGTGGGCTGGGCCTAAAAGGCTGCTGGAGGGAATTTCAGGGTTTCGGCCCGTTTAGGATTAAAATTGATTTCTGATTTTAAATAATTCCAGAAAATCAATTATTTGATTAAGGGTTGAATCACTGTTGATAAAAATTTGTAAAAATTCCTGAAATTATATCTTGGTCTCTAGTTCATCTCATAAACTTTTCAAGTCCAGATTTTAAGTAC
This sequence comes from Zizania palustris, assembly GCA_019279435.1. Taxonomy (NCBI): domain Eukaryota; kingdom Viridiplantae; phylum Streptophyta; class Magnoliopsida; order Poales; family Poaceae; genus Zizania; species Zizania palustris. Next base: position 86,779,756 of record JAAALK010000287.1, on the reverse strand, counting down.
TTCTCCCTGTTTGGCTTTATTTGGGTTCTTTTGGGATTTTTCCTTTAATAAGAAATTCAGAAATGATTTAAATAATATTTTTTTTTATTTTATTCCTTTTTAATTTCTGGGGTGTTACAATCCTATCCCCCTTACAGAGAATCTCGTCCTCGAGATTCGGCTCAATCCTCGAATAGCTCAGGATGCTGTGCCTTGAGTTCATCTTCTTTTTCCCATGTAGCTTCCTCTACCGGATGATTGCTCCACTGCACTTTGCAGAAGCGGATGACTCGACTCCTGGTGGTTCTTTCTTTGACTTCCAATATCTTGACTGGTTTTTCCACATAGGTCAGATCTTCTTGGACATCCAACTGCTGAAGATCCACTTGCTCCGTGGGGACGCGAAGACACTTCTTGAGTTGAGATACATGGAACACATCATGCACTCCAGTCAACGAAGGTGGTAGTTCCAACTGATAAGCTACTTCGCCTTGGCGTCGAACCACGGGAAATGGTCCAACATATCGAGGGGCCAACTTTCCTCTCATGTTAAATCGTTGAGTCCCACGAAGAGGTGTAACCCGAAGGTAGACATGATCTCCTTCTTCAAAGGCTAGGTCTCGACGGCGATTGTCGGCGTAGCTCTTCTGTCGCGATTGGGCTGTCTTGAGTCGGTCTCTGATGATCCGTACCTTCTCTTCAGCTTCACGAAGAATGTCGGTTCCGAATACTTGGGATTCACCCGTTTGGTCCCAAAGTAGAGGCGTTCTGCACTTACGTCCATATAGGGCCTCAAAAGGAGACATCCGAAGACTGGCTTGATAGCTATTGTTGTATGAAAATTCCGCATATGGCAAACTCTTGTCCCAAGTGGCTCCAAAATCCAAAACACATGCTCGAAGCATATCCTCTAGTATCTGATTTACCCTTTCTGTTTGCCCATCTGTCTGAGGATGGTAGGCGGTACTGAAATTCAATCTCGTGCCCATCTCCTCTTGGAGGTTCTTCCAAAAGCGAGAGGTAAACTGACTTCCTCGGTCAGACACTATCTTCTTGGGTACTCCATGAAGACATACTATCCGGGCCATATATAGCTCTGCTAGCTTAGGGCCACTAAAGGTCGTCTTGACGGCTATGAAATGAGCTACCTTTGTAAGCCGATCAATGATCACCCATATGGAATCATACCCCAGCTGGGTCTTTGGTAATCCGGTGATGAAGTCCATCCCGATCTCTTCCCACTTCCATTCCGGCACTTTAAGTGGCTGCAACAATCCTGCAGGTCTCTGATGTTCAGCTTTTACTCTTCTGCAGGTGTCCCATTCGGCGACGAACTGGGCAATCTCTCTTTTCATGCTAACCCACCAATATCGTTCCTTCAGATCTTGGTACATCTTGGTACTGCCGGGATGAATGGAGTACAACGTCTCATGGGCTTCTCTTAGGATAAGAGTCTTTACTTCAGGTTTATCCGGCACACATATCCGAGTTCCAAACCATATGGTGCCATTCTCGTCTTCTGAAAATCCGGGGGCTTTTCCTTGTCTCATGTTCTTCTTAATGGCAGCTATATCCGGGTCCTCTAACTGGGCTTCACGGATCTGCTCAAACAGGACAGGTTGGGTCTCCAAGGTGGCTAGATATGCTCTGGTGGTCAATCCAAGATTTAATTTTTCCATTTCCCTACATAACAAGGGTGCGTGTTCTTGAATCATCATGGCTGTGCAATATCCCTTGCGACTCAGGGCATCAGCTACCACATTTGCTTTTCCGGGGTGGTAGTGTATACCTAGGTCGTAGTCCTTAATCAATTCCAGCCATCGTCTTTGCCTCAAGTTCAGATCTGGCTGTGTGAAGATATACTTTAAGCTCTTGTGATCCGTAAAGATCTCACAGCGATTCCCAACCAAATAGTGCCTCCAAATCTTGAGAGCGTGCACTACGGCGGCTAATTCCAGATCATGGGTCGGATAATTTAACTCATGAGGTCTCAACTGACGGGAGGCATAAGAGATAACTTTCCCATCTTGCATAAGAACACATCCCAATCCTTGGCGAGATGCGTCGCAATAGACATGGAAGTCTTTGCGGATATCTGGTAGGGTTAGTATAGGTGCGGACACCAAACGAGTCTTGAGAGTGCGGAAACTTTTCTCGCATTCAGGAGTCCATTCGAACTTCTCTCCTTTCTGCAACAACTTGGTCATTGGCTTGGCTATCTTAGAAAAGTTCTCGATGAATCTTCGGTAATATCCGGCCAATCCCAGAAAACTTCGTATCTCAGATACGTTCGTGGGTGGCAACCAATCCGTAACTGCTTCTACGGTGGCAGGGTCTACTGCGATTCCTTGCGCAGAGATGATGTGTCCGAGGAACTTTACTTCTGCCGTCCAAAACTTGCATTTGCTGTACTTGGCATATAATTGGTGTTCCCTTAGCTTTCCTAGGGTCAACCGGAGGTGAGTCTCGTGCTCCTTCTGGTCCTTGGAATAAATGAGGATGTCGTCGATGAAAACCACTATAAACTTGTCCAAATATTCCATGAACACTTTATTCATCATATTCATGAAGAAGGCAGGGGCGTTGGTCAATCCAAAGGACATAACCGTGCACTCATATAATCCATAACGGGTAGTGAAGGCCGTCTTGGGTATATCTTCTTCTCGGATCCTTAACTGATGGTAACCAGACCGCAGGTCGATCTTCGAGAATACCGTAGCTCCTTTGAGCTGGTCGAAGAGGTCATCGATCCGAGGCAACGGATACTTATTCTTGATTGTTACCTCATTCAGAGCGCGGTAATCTACACACATACGCTTTGCCTTGTCTTCTTTCTTCTCGACGAAGATGACGGGGGCACCCCACGGTGATGTGCTTGGTCTGATATAGCCTTTCTTCTCAAGATCCTCCAACTGTTGCTTCATCTCAGCTAATTCATTGGCGGCCATCCGGTATGGTCGTTTGTAAATAGGGGTGGTTCCAGGCACCAAGTCAATCCTGAACTCGATGTCCCTCCTGGGTGGCATTCCCGGTAAATCCTCTGGAAACACGTCCGGGTACTCACAGACTATCGGTATTTCTTCCAAGGTAATCTGGTGCAGTCTTGGTCTTCTGATCTTTAGTCTTGGCATCTGAAATGTGACGGCAGTCCCTTCTTCGCTGGTCACAGTCACTTTTCTCTGGGCACATTCTATCACCCCTTGGTACTTATTTAACCAATCCATTCCTAGAATGAGATCTAGGCCTTGGCATTCTATTAGGATGGGATCGGCCCAAAATATGGTGCCGTGAATATCTATCCATACCTTTGGGCTATATGTTAGGGCTAGGGTTTGTTTTCCTGGGGTGACTATTTGTACGGCTCTGGGTAGATCTTCGGTGTTTAGATTGTTCTTTTCCACAAAATCAGTTGATATGAAGGAGTGCGTAGCTCCAGTGTCAAATAAAACCTCTGCAAGTGCTGAATGTACCAGGAACTTACCCATCACTATCTCTGGTGCGGCCTGAGCTTCTTCAGCGGTGACGTGATTGACTCGGGCGCGGATGGCGGGGTTCGCGGCAACTCCTTGGACGCGCTTAGGATGGGGGCAAGCATTGGAGTAATGCCCCTCCTGACGGCAGTTGAAACAAACCACGGGCTTGCCGTGCTTGTCGCGCAGGATCTCTGCCTTCTTGGCCGGGGCAGCTGGGGCGGTCGGTGCGGCTGGAGCGACACGAGGTTGGCTGGCTCCGGCATTGGCAGCTGGTGGCGCCGGGCGATATACAGGCCGGGGGTGGTACTGTGGCGCTGGTGGGGGTGGAGCAAAACGGGGCCTCTGGGCCATACCCTGGTTCTGCCTGAAGGCTATCATCCTCTTCTTCTTCAGGTCAACTTTATTCTGTTGAGTCTCTTGCATAATAGCTTTGTTCACCAACTTTTGGAAGTTGGCGAAATCTCCGGAGATGAGTTGTAGGGACAACTCGTCCTTCAGTCCCCTAAGGAACTTAGCCTGTCTGGCCGCGTCTGTACGGACCTCCTCTGGTGCGTACCGGGCCAGACGGTTAAACTCATGTAGATACTCAGTGACAGATCTGCTCCCCTGCTGCAGATCTCGGAACTCTTGTTGCTTCTAGGCAACGATGTCGTCGGGGATGTGGGCGGCACGAAAGGCAGCCGAGAACTCCGCCCAAGTGGGGGCGTGGCCCTCGGGCAGAGTCTCGCGGTGGTTGTCCCACCACTCAGCGGCAGGACCATGAAGCTGGTGGGTGGCGAAGGCCACCCTCTCCTGCTCAGTGCAGGTCAGGAGATCGAGCTTCTTCTCGATCGCCCGCAACCAATCCCCAGCCTCCATGGGGTTGGTGGTTCTTGAGAAGGTCGGTGGGCGGACTCGGAGGAACTCCGAGAGCTGAGTTGCGGGAGCGGGAGCTGGTGTGGCGGGTCGGGGCAGCTCGGGCTGTTGGTGGAGGCGAAAGAAGTGAGCCTGCTGCTCTTGCATCTGCTGCTGCTGCTGCTGCATCTGGTGCAGGAGGGCTGAGACCAACTGATTTTGAGTGGCCATCATTTCAGCCAAGGTGGGGTGGTTGGCGACCGGGGCTTGCCTCTGCCCGGTGGCTCCCCATTGTGGCAGGTTGCCACTATCCCCTCCGTTCTGAGGAGCGTCTGATCCCTGGGTGTTGGTCATCCTGGAATTTCCAATGTATACATATTTATTTTGGGTGAACTTCTTTATATTTATTTCAAAAGGATACCGTTCTTGCGGTTACATTTACTTATTCTCTCATTCATGCCTTATATTTTGACATGAATGTTTAATACAAGCAAAAATAAAAACAATCAATCGTAATACTACGTCTAAGGCAGCTCGGGGGACGGCTCGATCTCGGGCTCGTGGGAGGCGGGCGGGGTCGAGGAACTGGACGGTCCGGCGGGTGGTGCGCTGCGGGAGATCCTCTTGGGCCTCACGGTGGGAGTCTGAATGGGTTTCTTCCGGCGAGGCGGAAGAGGTGCGATCTCCTCGATGTCCTTCTTCAACTCTCTGAGCTGCTGACGGAGCTGGGCGTGGACCATGGCACCCTGGCGTAGGAGCTCGTTCTGACGCCTCAATTCCTCTACCTCAAGGGTCAACAGAGGGTTCTGCTCTAGCTGTCGACGGAGCTCGGCGTTCTCCCTGGTCAGGTTCTCCGAAGTGTGGCGGTAGAAGTCGATGGTGTCGTGCTGGCTGTCTGCGTCGAGGACGGCCTCTGTGTGGAGGTTGTCCATGGCCTCCAAGAGTCTCATCGTGCGGGTGATGGCGGAGCTGCTCTGGGTGAGGGGGCTGATGTAGATGCTGCGGTGACTCCCGGGTGTGCGCATGGGCATGAAGCGGTAGACGGTGTCGCGGAGGTGGCAGTCGTAGACCAGTCGAAGCTCGGCGAGGGACTGGAGAGCGGCTCGCTGGCTGGCCACCACGAATGAAGGTCCTCCAACTCCATGGGTGTAGAAGGGTGGCTGCGTGGAAGAGGGGCGGATCACAACCGTGACCTCGCAGTAGCTCTCATTCGCATCAGGAAAAATCCCGTGGAACGCAGGCTCATGGGGAAACCCCAAAAAGTCGACGAGCACGCGAAGCTCGCGGATGAATCCGGCCTCGTCACGAAGAGTCCCGCTCATGGTGTGCACCGGCATCTACAAAAGAGAGAAAATTTTGTGAAAATCTTAGAAGATGAGAGGATAAGTAATCTTTTGTAAAATATAGTGGATATATATAAGTCCTAAGGTCAGGTCTGTTTGGCTTCCTACAGTCAAGTCGGCTCTGATACCATCTTGTCGCGCCCCGATTTAATAAATCAGGACTTTATTGAAATTCCATAGAAAATCAATAAAACAAGACGTTCATCACACGACCACGTACAAGACGAGCAATCATTCACGGTTCGTAGACCGCATTAATACAAAAGTGAATGAAAGTGAAGAGAAACTAATAAAATCAAGGGTCCTAGATGAACGCCTCCTTCCAGTCTCGCCTTGACTGGGTCGCTACTCCAGACCTTCATCCTCCTCATAGTAGACTGGCTCTGATGGTGTAAGTCAACGGGGTGAGTACAGGTGTACTCAGCAAGCCACCGAATGCAACTATAGATGCAAGATAATAACAAGGGAGATAGTGGCTAGTTTAGCGGAAGCAGCAGATTTGTAAAGCATTTAATGTGAGCATTTTATTTGTACGGAAAAGTAAACATGTGAATGCATCATCATCATCTTCTAACTCGAGGAGTACGTTTTACCTCCCCGCACAACAGTCCTTACATGCCATGAATAACTCATCCATTCAAACAATTGTAAACTAACTGCGAGTAGTCACACAACCCGCCCTTGACCGTGGGCTCGGCTTTTCGAAAAGATTGAATTACTCTGATCAGAGATGTACCACTGTACCCACAAGGCACGCACTCATCACCTACACCGAAGTGTAACGAGATGACCCATCACACGGGAACTCGTGCCAAAACCTTCCATATGGTCTTCCCCGACTCAACAACACCCTCTTATAGGTTTCGTACCGTGTCTCGCCCTGTCGAGTTTCCACAATACCCCCTCTTGAGCCATCGTCGGTACAAGGCGCCCTGAGGGCTAGCCCCTTGCCCCCTCCACTATGGTGCCGTGAGACGGAGGGTTCCACACTTCCAGTTAGGACTTACCCATTAGACTTGTGGTTGGTACGGAAGTGCTTTGCAACAGATCCCGCAGACCGGTCCTTATAGTGCCCCGGGTGCGACATACCAAAACCCGAGCTTGCACCCGGAACCCACCATACTTATAACATACCTAACTCCAACAGAGTCCAGAGACAAGAATAACAGGGTATTTCATATACCAGAATTCATCTACTCTACGACTCATTCTTTATATCCTATAGCAGTTGTGCCGGTACATTGGGCACTAGCTAATATAATATTTGTAGAGTGTCAAGGAGTTGGGGCTCAATAAGCATGGCTTGGGTTTGCACACAAGGAAGGGGATCTAATAAATATAAGTGTAGGGCTTGATGTTTGACTAATGCAATATTTATCCTAAGGGTTATAGCAATAATTTATTAAAACATGGGCTCAAATATGATCAACTGTGTCCACAAAGGTGGTCGATGACTTGCCTTGATCAGCAAAGGGTGACGGAGGAACCTCGGGGTAGAACTCCTGCTCCTCGACGAACTCGTAGTCTTCTCGATACGGGAAATAAACAATACATTCAATAAACAGATAAAATTCACCAAATAAAGGAACATACATCATTTGTGGGTGTTTTTATGTGAAGTAGTATTTTAATATTATGAGTTTGATATAAAACAGTGAAGTCTAATATTTTAGGATTTTTCCCAATTTATTTTCTGTATTATAAATTTTAATCCTAAGGGATTTTTATTCATTTATTTAGTAATAATAATTTAAGTAACAGAAACATACTGTTTTTATTGTATTAATGTGTAGAGAATAATATTCTGGTTCTAACAAAATTTGAATGGTGAAATTTAGAGTTAATTTGAGCAAGATATGAATTTTCAAAGTTTAAATCAATTTCTGGAATTTTATTTAAACAGAAAATGGGCTCTGGTCCACGGTGAGCCAGGCCCACGGTGGACCGCGCCACTGTGGCGTGGACCGGATCAACCAGATTCGTTGGATCTTGATCCAGCGGCCAGGCGCGAGGCGGGAGGTTTAAATGAAATTGGACGGCTGTGATTAAAACGTGACAGATGGGTACACGTGGACGCACCGGATGGATCCGGGGTTTTAAGTTGCGATCAACGGCCGCGATCGCACGATACCCCTTCGATCGGATCCGAGGGCCCAGATTAAATCCCGAAGGGATTTAATCGTGGCCCTCCGATCGTTATCGGATGGCCTCGATTGCGTCCGGCACGGCACGACGTAAGGGGGCGCGTACCCCCTTCGTCTCCGGCGACGGCGGGCTCGGGTGCGGCCATGGCGGCGACGGCGAGGGCCTAGTGGCTTAGCTAGGGCTAAAAATGGAACACGGGGAGGATGGCGATCACGATGGTACCTCGGGTGGCGACGAAGGGGGCCTGGAGGTGACCGGCGGCGAGCGTAGACGGCGAAGAGTCTTCGGGTGGTCGACGGCGACGGCTATCCGGCGGCGTCCTCGACCAACGGAGTGGATGCCGAGGTGGGACGGTCGACGACGGACTCGACGGTGGTGGTGGCTAGGGCGGAGGAGGCTGGGATCGACGGCGATGGCTCGCCGGAGATGGAGCAGGGGAGAACCTCGAAAAATGCTGCCGGGGCGCTCTGGTGTGTGTGGGCTCGGGCTGCTACGGTGTGGGTAGAGGGCGGCGACCACAGGGGTATAAATAGGGGGTCTCCGGTGTATAGATGGCAAGCCATGCCGGGGAACCCGAGGGTTCATTCCTAACTCCGGCGAGGTTTTCTTTTTACCTCGGATTGGCTTCCATAAACGTGAAGACGCGTCGGGTTTTGATGGAAGGAGGTCGGGGGCGGTCGGGGAAGGGGGTCCGAGACGGATCCGAGTGAAAGCGGGCGGCCGGCGGCAAGAATTTGGAAGGTGATCACCGGGGAAGGAAGGGGAGAGAGGGATTCCATCGGAGAAGATGGATCTGACAGGTGGGCTCCACCTGTCAGTGGGTGAACGGGAAAGGAAAGGGCCCACAGGCGGGGCCGAGCGGTCAGTGGCGCGGCGGGGGCTGACTGGTGGGGCCAAGCGGGCGGGGCGGGAGAGGGAGGCGGGGAAAAGCGCCGACAAGCGGGGCCCGCTTGTCAGAGAGAGAGCAGAGGTGGGCTGGGCCTAAAAGGCTGCTGGAGGGAATTTCAGGGTTTCGGCCCGTTTAGGATTAAAATTGATTTCTGATTTTAAATAATTCCAGAAAATCAATTATTTGATTAAGGGTTGAATCACTGTTGATAAAAATTTGTAAAAATTCCTGAAATTATATCTTGGTCTCTAGTTCATCTCATAAACTTTTCAAGTCCAGATTTTAAGTACTTCTCCCTGTTTGGCTTTATTTGGGTTCTTTTGGGATTTTTCCTTTAATAAGAAATTCAGAAATGATTTAAATAATATTTTCTTTTTATTTTATTCCTTTTTAATTTCTGGGGTGTTACAGATATGCTCCGAAGTAAGGATTCCACACGAAGAATTGGGATGTGGGCCATTGAATTAGCACCCTTTGGCATATCCTTCGTGGCAAGGACAACAATTAAGTCACAGGTGTTGGCGGACTTCGTGGCCGAGTGGACTCCGGAGAAGCCAAGTGAAGGAATTTGGACCATTTACTCCGACGGAGCTTTCCAAGCATCTGGAGCAGGTGTCAGAGCAGTGATAATTTCGCCTTCTGGGCAAAAGGAAATGTACTCCGCAAGACTCAACTTTAAATCTACCAATAATACAGCGGAGTATGAAGGAATTTTACTAGGACTTCGAAAGGCACGTGCTCTAGGAGCTACAAGAGTTGTTATTAAGACAAATTCTCAGATTGTAGCAGGGCATGTAGATAAGAGCTTTCAAGTTTGGCATCCGCAGCTTGCAAAATATTTGGAAGAGATCCGTAAAATTGAAGCAGCATTTAAAGGGATTTCTATTCGGAGTATACTCAGAGCAGAAAATGTGCAAGCTGATACCTTGGCAAAAGCGGCAGCTGGAGCTATGGACATTCCAGAAGAAACTTTTTATAAAGAACTCAGTACACCTTCGGTGCCACAAATTCCTTCTGCAGAAATCCTTTGCATTCCAAGTACAGATTGGCGAAGTTCAATTATGGAATTGTTGCAAGGAGAAGCAAGTTTGTCTGAAGGGCCACAACTTTCAAGGTTGAAACTTAGAATTCAGAATTATCATATAATTAACGGTATTTTGTACAAGGCCGGTGTATGTTCCCCTCTGCTCCGATGTATATCTCAAGCTGAAGGTCAAGAAATTCTTCGAGAAATTCATGAAGGACTGTGCGGCAGCCATCTGGCCCCTCGAGCTTTGGCAGGGAAAACACTTCGCCAGGGGCTCATTGGCCTACAATAGTAGCTGATGCGGAGAACCTAGTCCGCACCTGCCAAGGATGTCAGTGGATGGGACGAAGAAGTCATCGCCCACCAACAGCTCTTCAAGTCATTGCTCCAGTATGGCCCATGGCTAGATGGGGCATGGATCTGATTGGCCCCTTCCCAGTAGCAAAAGGAAATTTGAAATTCGCAGTGGTAGCAATTGAATATTTTTCTAAGTGGGTCGAAGCAGAGCCCCTAACAGCTATCACTTTGAATAATGTACAAAAAATTTTCTGGAAAAATATCATATGCCGGTTCGAAGTACCTCGACGGCTGACAGCTGACAATGGAACACAATTCGATGCAGAACCCTTCAGGAAGTTTTGTGAAGATCTAGGCATCCAATTATGTTTTGCTGCAGTAAGACATCCTTAGTCTAACAGAGCTGTGGAAAGAGCCAATGGTAATATTTTGTCAAGGCTGAATCAAAGAATAGTGGGATTGGCAAAAGGTTTGTGGACCGAAGAGCTCCCGAAGATTCTATGGTCCATTCGGACCACTCAAACGAGGTCCACAGGTTTCACTCCCTTCAGGCTATTATTCGGAGACGAAGCTATGACGCCAATGGAGCTCAAAGGAGGATCCCTTCGCAGCACCGAGCCAGAAACAGAAGCATAAAGACAAACTTCGTTGGATTTAACAGAAGAGACAAGAATTTGAGCTGTCGCCAATTTGACAAAGTATCAGCAGCAGACGAAGACTTGGTTCAACCCGAAGGTCAAGTTTAATGAGCTTAAGCCGGGTCATCTTGTTTTGCAAAGTATTATAGCACCAGGAAAATTAGGAAATAAGTGGGAAGGTCCATACTTAATTTTCCATTCAGGGCGCCCTGGCTCTTTTAAGTTAGCTACTTTAGAAGGTGAAGAGTTAGCACATACATGGCATGCGGAGCACTTAAAGTGATATTTCGCATAGGGGCTCCTTGTAATCATTTGTAAACACCTTCTGAATTAATAAAGTTCATGGTCCAGATAATGCCCACCTCTCAAACATTTCTTACTTCTAGTGGACGCACTGGAAGCACGAAGTTGGTTGGGAGGGAAGTGTCATTACCTTGAACCAATTTTTCGGACTTCGAACCACTGGTTCGAAGATTCCGACGAGGTGGAAAAGTCACTGAAAAACGGATTCCAAGCTACCGGCTTGAAAGTATCCGTAAAAAGAGTCGAAGGAGACCAAATAATGCGGATTCCAAGCTTCGGCTTGAAAGCATCCGCAAAAGAGTCCAAGGAGACCACTGCGAATTCCAAACTACCGGTTTGATAGCATTCGCAAAAAGAGCCGAAGGAGGCCAAAACAAAACAGAGTTTGAGCTGATAAGCTTCGAATATCTGTAAAAAGAGTCCAAAGTGACCAATCGTTTGAGATACTAAAAGTATCCAAAAAAGTTGTCTGAAGAGACTTCTTTCCAAACAAAAGGTACTAAACTATCAGTTTTACGATTCCAGGTAGTCAGGCATTTTATAAGATTTTAATCAATCTTTAAGTTGTTGAGGGGTTCCGAGCCCCCAAAATTGTACTCCTAAGTTTTTCTTTGCGCCTAACCATCTTTGAGTATAGTTCGAAGTTGCTTACACCCAAAGAGGGACTAGGAAGTAGGGAGACAATTTTAAAAATCAATATTTATTATCCAAACAAATTACAATTACATCACGAAAAATCGGTATCTATGCCGAGAAGGAATCGAAGACCCCTTCGATTTCTAGAGCTATTGCTAAGGTTGGAACGACTATTTCCAGAGCCGGGAGTTCTAACAATTTTGCGTTTAACTCTTCTACCTCCTTTCGAAGCTCTAAAATCCTTCTGTTCTTGTTGAAGTTCAGCCCAAGTTCGAAGTCGTTCGGGGCTCCTTTCCCAGCTTCGAAGTTCTTCAGGTTTTTTCCCTTGGTCTTCAGCAATACTTTCATCCTCAGACCATGCAATGTCTTCAGAAGATGAAGTATCCAAGTTAACTTCTTTTTCTTCCTATTTAATATAAGATAGTATATCTTTACATATTTCGGGCGCAATTGCACCGGAGCTATCTCGAGGAATAAAAAATCGAGGTCGCTTGTGAAGTTTTAAAAGATCGAAGGTAGCCCATAGCAGGGGGAGTTCTTCGGTAACGTTTAACACTTCGACATCATCCATACGAGGTGAAGCCTAAAAACACGATAAGCAAATTTTCATTCATAATGTATGAAAAACATGATTCTTTAGATAGTCAGGATCCTAAAACAAATCTAGACCTACGGGTTTGGCGAAGGCTGGCTGCTCGAGGCTTGCGACCGAGCTTGCTTCTGGCGTTGCCCTTCATCAATCTAAGCTTTGATCGCAGTGCTACCTTCGGCTTTCCACGAAGCTTGGAAGGCTTGCCAAGAAGCGGCCACATCTTCAGAAGGATTAAGAAGCTGGCTTTCATCGAAGGTAATGGGAGCCGCCCTTGCATTCGGAGTTATCGATATTCCCAGATCTTCGTAGTAGCGAAGTACGCCGAGAGCAGCCACTTGTCCGGAGATTTCTCCATACCGAATGCCTGATGTCTTCATCGTCTTCGCAGCTCCTTGGATCATTTTTAGCCATCGCAGCAGGGAGATGTTGTCATTTGAAGGAAGTATCCCAGTAGTACCGAAGTACTCTAGAACACCTAGGAGTTGGTTCATGACCTCCGCAGCTACCTTCTCCGATTTCAGCTTATCTTCAAGTAAAGCGTCCTTCGATGAAGTCAACTCATCCCCCACAGCGGAGAGCCTAGCTGCCTCCGTAGCTAGAGAACTTTTCTGGCTAAGCAGGTTGCTAGCCTCCTCCGCAGCTTTGGCCTTTTCCTCCTGGAGCTTGACAAGTTCAGCCCCCACCGTAGCATGCTCTGCCCGCATCTTTTCTATTTCTGCCCGAAGCACAATTTGTTCTGCTTCGAGTTTTTTATTCACAGTTTCCAAGCTTTGTCTGGTCCTCCACTCTGTTGAAACCATGTTGTCTAAGTGGGAAACCCGACCTTCAGAGATGTTAAGATTTCGCTGAAGAGCAGTAATTTCCTCTCGAAGGCGAAGGCTTCCTCGCTCGTTTGAGACAGCCGTAGCTCAGGCCAAGACTATTTGCTGCAAAGAGGAAAAAGTAAGGTGAGAAATTATTTGTAGGTGAGATTAATTTTGTTTTGCAGATACTTCGTACCTGGTACGCTGCACGCTCCATGGCTGCGTTGAGCTCCGAACCCTCAGCTTCGCTCAAAATGGCTACCAAGTCCGTCTCCCCGACTTCACGGCTAGCTCGATCCAAAGGCTCGAGCAAAGTCCGAAGTCCGGTTCTTCGCTTCAAGAAAGGAGCTAGAAGAGGGAGCATAGACAAAGCCCTCTGGTTGTCTTCGTTCGGCGAGGGGTCGGAGCGCTGGGCTGCATCCTCAGAAACTTCGGTAGATTGGTCCCCCTCTGTAGATTGACCCCCGTCTGTTGATTCAGACGGAGTTAATCCTGAACTCGGAGCAGGGAAGGGGTCCATTTTGCCTTTACCTTTTCCAGGTCCCATTTGGGTGACTTCTAGAATTGGCTCTGGAGTTGCTGAAGTCCCAGGAACCGTATCTTCGGGACGAACCTCTTCCATAGGAGTGGACCCTGTTGAGGCAAAGGTATTATACATTGTATAATTTTGCAGGAAAAAAGAACAAAGGGATTATGCGAAGTTTACCCCCGAAGTCTTGTCGGCGGGTGAGCATTGGGCTGCTTGGAGGGTCAAAAGCTACCCCAAAGTCTTCGCCGGAGTCAAAATTCAAGACTAAAGCTTCGACTGTCAAAGCCTCTTCGGGAGCTGCAGTCGCTACTTCGTCCGGAATCGGAGCTGACTCTGCAGCCACTTCGGCTCCGCTTTAGGTTATGGGGGCTCCCTCACGCGGCAAGTTTTCCTGAGCAGTCGAAGTCCCAACCTACCCAGGACTGCTTGGAACCTCCGGCACATTTGCAGCATTGCCAATGCTTGCATCTGCCTGAGTTTCATCCTTGTCAATTAAGTCGACGAGCATTCTACTTTCATCCTCCGAGGAATCGGAGACCGAAGCTATCGGACCTGAAGGCGCCGCAGTTCTTGGCTTTCGAGCTACCTTCTTTGATGGAGTCTTGGCAGGGGCTGAAGCTCCAACTTCCGCCTTCCTTTTCTTAGGCCCTTGCTCCGAAGGCACCCAATCCAAAAGAGGAGGGGGAACAACTCCGAGGAACCCCCATACTCGGTTGAACCGTTCCCAAGTACCCACTAACTTTTTTCTCCATTCTTTCTCGGCCGGAGTCAGAATTCCCAGAATTTTCTCCGAAGCTCGCACAATTTGCTCCGAAGTCATAGGAGCTAGAGAAGCTGAAAGATAAGTTGACATTGGTTATTTCTTCAAATAAATATATATGAAACATGTTGTTTTCAAAGTTACCTGCAGGGCTCGAGCTCGAAGAGATCTTTCGGAGGCCGCCCTCCGGATCTTCCTCGAAGGTGATAGGCCAGTTGGCCATCAGAGGGGGAATCTGAAGTCCGATGAACTCCTCCGCCAGGTCCCGCATGCTCAGGCGGTGGCTAATGCGTTGAAGTAGGCTAAGGCGAGCTTCGAGCTGGCCTGGATCCGGGTGGACAAGGGCTTCCCTCCGGAAGTTTATGTCCTGTAGAGGTCCAGCTAGGCGGCTTCCTGCCCCAACTTCGGCATAAAACCACCGGAGTATCCAATACGTATACCATCTGACATTGATGGCCTTGGCTAGAAATCGAAGAGCGTTCTCATCCCGAAGTCAGAAGTTAATACTCCCGAAGGCCACCACCATCTTTTCAACCCGGGGACTACGAAGGTCTTAGGTTGACAAGAAGCTTTGTGCAGTGCTGCAAAGATCTCAGCTCTTCCTTCGCAGCCTTTGGTTCGCAGCGCCCATTCGAAAATGGCAAGGCGTGCTATCGCATTCGGAGAAAGTTGGGGGAGAGTGACATGGAATAAGTCCAGTACCTTCGACAAGAAGTCTATAGCCGGAAGCCCTAATCCTGCTTCGAAGAAGGCTTCGAAGGCTACCACTTCTCCGGGCCTTGGCGAAGGAATAGCTTCTTTTCTAGGTTTGTGGATCACAATTTCTGAGCTAATCTTTCCTTCTATTGCTACTACGAGCGACTCCCTCTTGCAGGTTGACGGTCCTAGCTGGTAAGATTGGTCCGCATACTTCGATGACGCTGGAAGGAGATCATGAGGATCATCATGTTGGGGATTTCTTCCTGGTGCCACCATTGGCACTACTATTGCCCCTGCCGGAGTCGTCGTCACTGATGCCGCTGCCGCCGCTGCTGCCACAGCCTACTGCCGGGCCAGGGTTGAAGCCGCTCCAGGGACCTTGAAGCTTGTCTTCGCCATGAAATCGCTCGGATTGCTCAAGAAGAAGGATGGAGGCTAGGGCTTGCTTGCACGAAAGCGGTGAGAAGAGTATTCGGGAAGGGTCTGGGTCCCCTATTTATAGCCCAGGCCACGATTTTTTACCGTTTGTGTTTGTCGTTTCACATTCCTGACCATTATCCCTTTGCGAAGTTAACGCATCACGTAATTTCTGTTGGAGGAAAAAGCCAACGGCTATTTCTTCTAAGTCTAAAAAAGCTTTCGGACTTTTTAAGTTAATTCTAAAGTAGTTCGAACATAATTTTCTTAGAAGTTGATTCGAAGTTTCGAATCTCTGCATATTTCAAAGGTTGATTAAAATTGTTAACCTCTGCGCATGATTATTTTTCTTGCGTATACTGCTCTCCTAACATCACAGGTCTAGCGGAGAAGCGTATTCGAGGGGCTACTGTTGGGGGAAAATACTTCATCCTCACAGCCATTGCTGCGCCAAGACAAAGGCAGGTGATTTAATCAAAGGCTTCCAATATCTAATTCCGGGAGCGCATTGGATCGAGCTCGAAGGATGAAGGCGAGCTCTAGCTCGAAGTATATCTTCGAAGCTAGACTCTTCAGAG